>PVIR01005765.1:34719-60975 GCA_004026965.1 Petromus typicus
CCGGGTTCGATTCCCCGGTAACCACATAACAATACTGGGTGTGGAGACCCACACCCAGCAGCAACCAGTACCACATACCACAGTGCCGGGCGTGGTGGCTCACGCCTGTAATCCCAGCACTTGGGAGGCAGAGGCAGGAGGATTGTGATGTGAGTTTGAGGCTGAGCTCAGGGCCAGCCTGAATCACAAAGCGAGACCCTGTCTCAAAAAACCTAAAAAAAAAAAAAAAAAAAAAATCACACAGTAATAGGAATGTAGGATACAGCTGGAAATTCTGTCTCCCCTCAGCAAATACAACCAACTTTTCCCATAAAACAGAGAGATCAACATGCTTTTGTGCCCAGTTACATCTTCTATCCCTCAAAAAAGACAATAGCTCATAACAGTATGAGCTTATGGTAAATAATCAGTATTGATATAAGTACTTTTTCCTTCTTGTAAATACACTGCTAAATAGTTCTGCTTCCAGGATATATAGCACAAGCAAGATATCACAGAAAGCAAAATGTTGTGAGGTTTCTATGGAAACTGAAAAATAAAGGTTCATTTTCAGAAGTAGATCCCACATCTAGACGTCAACAATTCATAGTCCTTCTAATTCAATTAGTGAATTAGTAAATAAAGTAATAGAGATAACACAAGGGATTATGAAAATAAAAGTCCTTGGGAAAATGTTTTCAAACAGTATGTCATGGAGGCCTAGGGAAGAGGAAAGGTGATTCAGAAAGCAGAAGCCAGAGCCACAATGCAAACCAAAGAGCCACACTTCCGGGTTACCAAATAATATTTCCCACCGTACAACACTTTAGTGAAAGTGAGGAGTATCCCTCACTGAAACTAGTGCCATTTGATGTATTTCAAATGTCTGAAATATTTAGGGGTTATTTTATAGTAAGACATGAGATCTGATACTTTATACCCTAATGATTCAGAATGACTCTTACTACTAGTATCAAGTCTGGAATTTTGGCCAATTTAATTGGCCTAATGACTAAAAAGTTAATTATACCTTCAGGATACTGTTTCATCCAAGAAACTTTCTTCGAAGTGTGATCAAAGCATCTGGGATTTCACTGAGTTTACTAAATGATCATGTGACCTGTAGGGTTTTTTTTTTTTGTGTGTGTGTGTGTGTGTTACTAATTATGTTGCCTAATAAATGTTTACTTACATTTAAAAAAAAAGAAAAAAGAAAGTGAGGAGTATAATGGCTTGGTTGTTTTCCAGAAAACTTGGGAAAGAAAACAATTTATTCAGGGCTTTAAATTCAAGGCCAAGCTCCAGGCAGAAGACCAAACCACACCAATGACTGCTCTAAAAATAGTCATTATCTCTTGTTGTCATACAGCTGAGATTTCTGAAAAGTAAGCCTCAAATTTCTTGGGTGGGATATAAATGCAATGAAAATTTGCTTCTCAGTTGTTGGTTTCTAGTAAAATTAGAACAGTGAGAGCCGGGGATATAGCTCAGTGGTTCCGGTGCCTGTCTTACAAGCACAAGGACCTGGGTTTGATCCCCGGTAACCACATAACAATACTGGGCATGGAGACTCACCCCAGCAGCAATCAATACCACATACCACAGTGCCAGGCGTGGTGGCTCACGCCTGTAATCCCAGCACTCGGGAGGCAGAGGCAGGAGGATGGTGATGTGAGTTTGAGGCTGAGCTCAGGGCCAGCCTGAACTACAAAGCGAGACCCTATCTCAAAAAACCCTTAAAAAAAAAAGAATATTGATAGGCAAGAAATTAAGCAAGGAAAATTTAGATAATGGCATGCATATAAGGAGAATATGAGAAAAATAAAATCCTTGAAATTGTGAATTCAATCTGTCTACCATGTCATTAGCAGCAACCCTTATACTCATGTCTGAGAAGATCCGTGTTTCCTGGCAAGGAACAAACTCACAATGAATTTTCTTTAGAGAGTTGCTTTGTGTTATATTTTGAATATGAGTTGTGCCCCAATGGCTCATGTATTGAGAATATGGTACCCCTCAGTGGATAAATGCACTGATGACTTCATAGCTAAACAGACTGTTAGGAGTTCTGGCCTGGTTAGAGTTTGAGTCATCAGGGGAATGTCTTTGGATGTCTTGTGTTTCTTCTCTGGCTCTCTTGCTCTCTGTGTGCTTTCTGAGTGTAGTGATTTAAGTAACTTTCCTCTGCACTGTCTCTCCACCAGGATGCTTCTGTCTAGGAGCTGTCCAATCATGGGCTAAAATCTCTGAAACTGAGAGTCAAACTAAACTTTTAAGTTTATTCCAGCAACAGGAAGGAGAATAATACATCTTGTAAGGAGATACACTCGACCTCGGGATCTATCCTCACCATGTATCACTAGATTCCAGAAAGTGAGGGAAAACAAGGCGCATGAGGAAATGTGATACACATCAAAAAACTGTGTGGGTTTTGTCAGTTTATATAATTTGCAAACTCGAGGAATATGTGTGGAAATAGATTTTCAGCTTGGATAAAGATAGAGCAAATATGTTGGATTAGAACAAATTTATTGATATGGTCTTGATAAACAGTGGGTCCATATTTAATGTCACCTTGAGTAGCTAGAATGGCCCTAACAGTTTGCTTGATGGATTGATCAGAACATAGTCCCAAAGATTTCTGGTATCAAATCAGGTAAAAATGTAAGAAATTCTTTGGAATGCAAGGGAAGAAGGCATAGATAAGTTTGAAAAGATAGAGTACACTGCTTAAATAAAACTTCCTCTCATCAACCCACTATAATCTTCAGAAGTCAAAAGGTTAATATATGATGTCCCCACAGACACTCAGACACTCAAGTGTGGCTTTGGATCCAGAATTGGCTGGATTATGGATGTGTAACACTAAATTAAGTGTGTGATAACAGAATCTGTCTTCCTAATTAGATTAGCATGATTCTGCATGTGGCTAAATGAATTTACTGAAGACAAAAGTGCGAGTATGAGTGACACCAAACGACAGGCTGGTAGCCTAGATTGGATTAAAAAAAGGAAGAGACAAGGACAGTTGCTTCTTCCTTTCATTAATTTTATTGGTACAATCTAGGCAAACATTATGACCACATTTGTTATTGTGAATTTGTATCTGTACATGCTATATCTTGGTTGTTGGTTTTTCCTCATTCCTCTTCCTTCCCTTGCGCCCCTCCAACCCTCTTTACTTCCCCTTATTTTCTGACGGATTTTCCCCCCTTTTTCCCCTGCCCATCTTACCTACTTTCCTTTTGAACCTTTTCTTCCTATTTCACATTATCTGTTATACTCGTTGGTCCTCACCCTAGAGAAACTATTTGGTATTTACACATGTGTGTCCTGTTTATTTCACTTAAGATTATAGCCGTCATGGACAGCTGACAGTTGCTCTTGCTGCTTCCTTCCTGCCAAGCCATGGGTTTTCTTCTCCTCTGCCACGCTGCCCTGCCTTGGAACTGGATGCCTGTGAACTAACTCTACAAACTGTGAGCCGAAATAAACTTTTGCTTCTTAAACTTGTGGATGTCACGTATTTTGTCCCAGCATTGAGGAAGGAACAAAGACATCCCTTTTATCAAGGCTGTCAGAAAATATGGAAGGTTAAGTGGTTTATGCCTATATACCCAGCTTTGTGAGAGGCCAAGGAAAGAGAATCCTTTCAGCCTAGAAGTTTGGCACCAGGCTGGGGAACATAGACATACCTTGGCTCAAAATCTAAAAAAAGAAAACAAAAAATAAAATTTTTGAAGTTTTCAGAACACATTTTGAAAGGGAGCCCTAGCATCATAATATTTTATACAGCATATAGGCTTTGTGGATTATAAATGAGTATGCTAACAAATTGAGTTTTCTGAACTGAAAAAGGATATGGAATTCTTAGTATGAAAGGAACTAAGCAGCATCACATATCTAACAAGTTCTGTATAGTTACCCTAACAAGCAGAGTTTAAGCAGTAATGAATACTGTGTAACTCATAGTTAGTTACCTTTGGAATTGGCAACTTGATCACGTGTTTGAGGAATAAAATGAAGGGTACTCACTAAGTTCTACACCATCTTCATAAATTAAATAACTCTAGGAAAAATGACTGGAAGCTTGAGTTGAATCACTACATCAACTAGTTGCAGCTGCTTATCAATTCCCGTGTACAAGGTACTTCACAGACTGAAAGCCCTATGAATTGAGAGGCCAGATGCTGGCCCATCTGCCCAGCCTAAATAAATACTGTGGACCAGAATGCTTGTATACTGGAGGCAAAGAACATTATTAGACTTCTCAGGGATTTCTAGACTCTGGTAATGAAATAAGCTTAATTCTTACAATTGTCAACATAGAATGTGGTCCAGGTCAATAATACATCTCCTGGTCGCCTATTGCTATTCCTCTTACACAACGTGTTAGTGAGGTGAACATACCAAAGCAATGGACAGAATACTTCTTTTTTCCCCCCTAAGCCATAGAATATGGATGAGTATTATAAATACAAGTGAAAACCAATAAAATATTTCCATCTACCAATGTATAAAGCAAAAACAATATTGCACTCCTAAAGAAAATTTCAGAGATTAATACCATATCAAAGTTTTGAACTATTCAGAGTGGAAATTCTCTCCACAACCAAACTCAACTTTCCTACTTGACTTATACAGGAGATAGATTTTTGAACATCACAATGGCTTGCTATAGAAGTAGTCAGAAGTTGAACCCAGTTATATATGCTATTTAAATTTTTGCTTGTTCACAATAACAAAAAGTATCACATCACCTTACACCTGATGTTGAGGCCCCCTCCCATCTATATGTCATGGTAAAATTCATAGAAACAAGTTGGCATCAACTGGTAGGGTAAGAAAGTGAGTCAATTTCATACCTTGAGGCTGTTAACTCTCCAGCGCATTGTCAAAATCTGGTCCTCACTGAGCTCGATCATGTCTCAGCTCCACAGAACACTCTGCTGGCTCATTATCTGATCATAAATCTGATTGGACCCTTTGAGCAGGATGTAGCGAGTGCCCTAGACATCTTGGGAAGACACATTCATGCCAGAAAGCAGAAAATAAACCTCCCCAAACACAGGGACTAGCCCACTTATCGAAATTTCTACAGCTCAGAGATCTACAGCATGTTAAAGTATCTCTTGTAAGGGGAAAGACAAGTTGTCTCATCTGGCCTCTATTGACAGACACAAAACCTTAGTGGATGTCTTTATTCTGAAGTCATTTTATATCTTATTTGGGATTGGAAAGCATATCTATCTACTGAATCATTTTAAAGGATGACAGTTTTGAGGGGTCTCTACTCTGGCCTAGGCTACTATGTAGGTGCTTTGCCATTTAGTTGATAATAGCAGATCCAGGGACACTAACTGTAATTTCTTTTCAGTTTTCTGAGAAAGGGTCTCACTTTGTAGTTCAGGCTGGTCTTGAACTCAGCCTCAAACTCAGAAATCCTCCGGCTTCCGGAACCACTGAGCTAACTCCCCGACCCTGTGCTAGTTACTCTTAACTCCCTGTTGCTGAGACAAAATTCTTGACAGCCAAAATTAGAGGGGAAGGGTTTATTTGACTCAGAGTTCGTTATGACTTTAGTCCATAGTTAACTGGATCTTGGTGCACACAAGGCAGCAGCAGTAACAAGAGAGAGTTTAATAACATCTTTTTGGCTCTTTTACCTTTTTTTGCCCTATACTGAATTTATTGGTACATTTCAGGTATATATTATGACCACATTCATCACTGAAAATTTGTAACTATACATGATGTATCTTGATTCTTATTTTTTTTCCCATTTCCCTGCCCTCCACACAGCCACTCATACCCTTTTTCTCTTATTCAGACTACTGGAATTAAGGCACTGCCAAGCTAATAACTTGCTCACGTGTAGTGGTTTACTACTCACACATCCTTAAATGCAGCATCACACATTCCAGATTCAATTATCTGTGAAAAAGAGTCCCGCCTCCTCTGCTGAGGCTTTGGGGGGACATCCAAACACAAACCATAACAGTTGTCAGGAGCATATTGAATATTTATTTCTCACCAAAATTACTTTTAAAATTTAGTCTTTAGTACAACAGTATTAAGCAATTGGGAAACTCTAATGTGATTTGGTCATTAACATGTCCTCCTTGTGAAGAGATTAATGCCTTTGCAAAAGGTATGAACCACATATGAACTAGTTCATCCTTTCATGAAGAAGCAGCAACTGTCCCCTCTGAAGGATTTAACAAATAGGCAACATCGTGGAGGCACAGTGCAGTCCTTTCTAGTCATCAGAACTGCCCGTGGTTAGATCTCGTATTTTCTAGATCCAGAAGCATAAGAAGTAAGTATCATATAAATACAAGATATACATTTTCTAGTATTGTATTAGCTTCTTGCCGAGACCGAATACTCAACACCCACAATTTAAGGAGAGTTTAATTTGCTGAGAGTTTTAGTTCATGACTGGGTGGTAGCAAGGCAGAGGCATAATAGCTTTTGCTGCAGCAAAGTTGCTTGGTTCATGACAACAAGAAAGCAGAGCAAGGGAAAAGTGTTCGAGTGTGTAGCAGACACCTCTGCCTAGTGTTAGCAGGATATAGTGGCACAAGCTTTTTGCCCCTCCATAATTCGGCTGTTACATTCAAAGTAGTCCAATGAGCTAGGTTTACTTTCAGCCAAGGTCAACTTGGCTTCCGCTAAATTCCTCCCCTTTAGAAGTAACCACTTGTTCTCTTTAGCAAAGATATGCTGGTGCCCTCATTCTACAGTCCTGCCTGCTTTATACTTGTTATCAGCAGGAGTCCCAAGGCCTTCCCAGCCCTCCTCCTTCCCGTGTTTGTAATGAAAAAACACTGGATGCCCTTGGTGTCTCCATCTTTGCTGCCCAGAGCTGTTTAGATCAGCCCAATACCCAGTTTCTCTCAAGTCTGTCTGTGTGTGCTTCTTTAATTCCCACTTTTGTATCTCGTGGTCAATGAACTGGCTTGCAAGAGGACAGGATCATGGCAGGGGTCCCTGGCAATGTACCCTTTCCCTTTTCCTGTAAGAGTGGAAGGGGCAATGGACTACAGCTAAACCTCAACGTCATAGTGATGTAGGCTGACATATCTGGAAATGTGTTCCAACAATTCCCAGGAAGAATCCCAAACCCATCCAAGTTGAAACTTTACGAGTTTTGATGTTGCATCAAATAGAAAAAAGGGAAATGTTAAGGAAAAATGGAAAACGTAAAGACAGACACTGTCTTTTTCTCTCCCTGGACCTCATTATGGACATTTTCCACTTTTAAATACACAAATTTATTGCCAAGTAAGATCTGAAAGAAAAATATAAGTCTTACCACAAATTTGCTCTTGAATCTGTCCCAGAAACTAGAGAAGCTGGAGAGACAGGGTTGTAATAGCTGGAACCGTGAACCTGGCTACTGCCACTGGCAACAAAGCAAACCAGCACATACATACAGGCTCTGTTCATCCTCAACAGAGTTCCTTATCAACTTCGTCCTTCAAGGACCAAAAACATAGCTACTGTTTCTGTTTTCCTATCCAGATTGTAGGCAAATTTTGATTGTGGATAAACTTAACTAGAAACATACAAAGAATGATTTTGGGTAAATACAGTTGAGTTGGGCTTAGCTGAACTACAAATTGAAACGTTCCATATCTCTATCAGCCTAGCCCATGTTCCATGACACCAGTATGCAGGAACTTAATGTGTATTCTTTTTTTTTTTTTTTTGAGACAGGGTCTCGCTTTGTAGTTCAGGCTGGCCCGAAATTTACTATGTAGCCCAAGCAAGCCTCCAACACACAGCAATACTTCTGCCTGTGCCTCCTGAGTGCTGGGTTTACAGCCATGAGCTACCACACCTGGCTATGTGTTCGATTCTAAGTAAAGAACAAATTCATCATTTCATATATTATGATGTAACTGAAAACATGCTAAAATTCTCCACAAATCAAGATACAAAAATCCTGGCTAAATAAAGTCAAGGGTTTTGCTCTCCCAAAAGATTATGTAGAAACCTTAACCTCTAATTTATTAAGAAGGGAAAAAAAATAGAAACAAGCATATGTGTATGGAGGGGTGGGGGTTGTAGGAAGGGCAGGGGAATGGGAAAAAATGAGAATCAAGATGCCTTTTCCTCAATATGTACTTCCCAACTACCATGGGTTTAAATTGGCATCTTCCTTCTTACCACATCCTCTGCCATGGTGTTTTTGCATCAGAGCCAGCCAATTATGACTAAAAACTGGAGCCAATCAAAATTAACCCTTTGTCCTTTAACTTGGCTATCAAGTATTTTGTCCTAGCAATGAAAAGTTAATGCACACACCAAATTAAATAAAATTAACATATTCTACATAAATAGGAACATGAGAATAAAAAAGTAGGAGAAACTGGTTGCTATTAAGTAGATATATAACTATTATTGTTACAGTCTTGGACTTGGCAAAAACTCATACAGTCATAATTTGCATTTTAACTGTGTGTTCCAAACTACCTTCTAATAACCCATTCCATACCCCTTTTGCCCTCAACAGTTACTTAGCTGATCAAGTTTCCCCAGCTGTTTGGACGACACGATCTTCATCCCTGGAATGTGTTAGCCATTAGCACTCCTGTTTGTAGAAGTTACTGTAATTTTCTACTGTCTTTAGCTTTGAGATTACTAAGAAGCATCCCTGAGGAAAACTGGCAGTACAGAACCACAGTTTGTGCAGCAATAAAGTATCATCTTGGTACTCGATATTTATCAGTCTAACACTACTATAATCCAACTGTTTTTCTATTTACCAAGTAGAATGAGTTGTCCAAAATTTCAACTAGCAATTGCGAGTACAAACTTATTGAAACTTTTGCTACAACCTGTAGTGGAAGCCATTGAAGGAGAAGTTCAAGTCTGGGTGGGTCAAGTATGCCACATGTATGTCTCCTAGCAAAAGACACCCAAAGGAGTTCAATCATGCTCACTCTCATGTGTAGCAACTGGCCTATAACCACTTGGAGGCCTCTTGTTCCTCCTCTTGTCTTGACTCCTTCACTCCTCCAACAGTTAACCATAAAAAATAAAAGGCTTGGGGCCGGGGATATAGCTCAGTGGTTCCGGCACCTGTCTTGCAAGTGCAAGGACCCAAGTTCGATCCTCGGTTAACCACATAACAATACTGGGCGTGGAGACTCACCCCAGCAGCAACCAGCACCACATACCACAGTGCCAGGTGTGGTGGCTCACGCCTGTAATCCCAGCACTCGGGAGGCAGAGGCAGGAAGATTGCTGTGCTATGAGTTTGAGGCTGAGCTCAGGGCCAGCCTGAACTACAAAGTGAGACCCTGTCTCAAAAAAAACCTGAAAAATAAAAATAAAAATAAAAATAAAAGGCTTGTGCCCCACCAATCAGCTGTAGCCTTTTTGCCCCTATGCTCTCATAGCCATGCCCACTCTCCTTGGTCTATATAAGCCTGTGTAATCCTCAATAAACACAGAATTGTTCATTGAAACTTCCCCGGGGTCTGTGTAGTGACTCTGCACACTCAACCTCTCAATCTGGGCCTCATTCTCCACCGCAACACAGAGGAAGACTAGAACTGGTGCCCAATATGGGGTGCATGCACATCTGGTAAATATTGCAGTATCAGGTCACTGATCCCTACCATGGGTAATCTCTTTAGTTAGGATAAAACTGCTCAGGCAGTTCTATTGAAAACCTTACTCAAGACCCAAGGCATGCACAGATCATGTGAATGCCTCCTAGAGTTTTAGGGAATTATTCTCCAGACCTCTTTTTGTATGAAAGCTGTATTTTGTTTTGTTTTGTTTTGTTTTGTCTTATCTTAGACAGGGTCTTGCTTTGTACTTTAGCCTGGCTCTGAGCTCAGCCTTGAACTCACAGCAATCCTTCTCCCTCTTCCTCCAAAATGCTGGGATTACAGACGTGAGCCACCACCCCCAGCACTGTGGTAGGTGGTACTGACTGCTGGTGTGTGTGTGTCTCCATGCCTAGCATTGTTGTATGTGGTTACCAAGGATCAAACCTGGGCCTTTGCACTTGGAAAGCAGGCGCCAGGACCACTAAGTTAAATCCCTGGCCCAACCGCTGTTTTTTTGACATGGAGGTTTGGAAGCATGCAGCTCACAAGCCTAGCGTGCTGAGAATAGAGGCGACATCACCCTCCCCTTAAACTTTTTCCCCTTTACTTCTGCAATTATCCAGTACCTTGACCCTAATGCAGCCAAGGCCTCTGAGGATAGGGTGTTACAGACCTGGAACTAAAGGAAAAAGAAAGTGACTCACCAGATAACGAGGACCGAAGCAGATTCTGAAAATGGCGTCAGCTATCCTTCCGCAGTCCTCTACTTCTGTGCTTCCTTCGGCCCACCCACACAGAAGGAGGAGAATCCTCGGGCCTTAGTCCCTCCCAAACCTCTGCATTGCTCTTTTGTCCTGAGGTGGGTGGGCCTTCCTGTCCAATACAACAGCTACTATTTGTGCTATTCTCTCAGCCCCACCCACAGAGAGGGAGGAGCCTCCTCCAACCTTGCCCCTCCTAATCCTCTGTATGGCTCCTTTGTGCTGAGGTGGGAGGGACTTCCTGTTAAAGAGGGCGCCTTCTTCTTTGATTCCCATAGGCCCACCGTCAGAGAGGGAGGGCCGTTCTCTTGCCTAGAACCCTCCTAAACCTCTGCACTGCCCCATTGTCCCGAGGTGGGAGGGCCTTCCGGTGAAATATGGCAGCTTCTTCTTTCACAATTCCCTCGGCCCCACCCACAATGAGAGAGGAGTCTCCCCCAGTCTTGGCCCCTCCCAAACCACTGCACTGCCCCTTTATCTTTTGTTCAGGTTTTTTTTTGAGACAGGGTCTCGCTTTGTAGTTCAGGCTGGCCCTGAGCTCAGCCTCCAATTCACATCACAGCAATCTTCCTGCCTCTGCCTCCCGAGTGCTGGGATTACAGGCGTGAGCCACCACGCCCAGCACTGTGGTATGTGGTACTGGTTGCTGCTGGGCGTGAGTCTCCACGCCCAGTATGGTATGTGGTTTCCGGGGATCGAACCCAGGTCCTTGCACTTGCAAGAGAGGCGCCAGAACCATTGAGCTAACTCCCCCGCCCAACTGCCCCTTTATCTTGAGGTGGGAGGGCCTTTCTGTCAAAACGGCAGCTTCTGCTTCTGCTATTCCCCTCGCCGCAAACTCCCCACAGAGAAAGATGAGCCTTGTCCAGCCTTGGCCCCTCCCAAACCTCTGTACTGCCCCTTTGTCCAGACGTGGGAGGGTGTGCCAGTCGCATATGGTGGCTTCCTTCCAGGATGCACACTGCCACCTTACCTCAGTATGTTGCTAATACTTCCTGCAAATGCCTCAGTAGTTGCTAATACTTTTTCTCTAACAAATACTTCAGTCTTTTATGTAGCTAATAATTCTATTTTACCCTTTTCAGTATGTTTGCTCTCTTCTTTCTTTTTCATTCTGGCCAATTCCAGTTTCAAACAAAATGATAGCATACTTATAACTCCTTGTATCAATCCTTCTCTCTTTTCTACTGGTACCCAGTACCTTTATATTGGCTACCTCCCCCCAAGACAAAGTTTATATGGCTCTGTTCACCCTTAACTTTCTCTCCTTGGATGATAAGCAGCAAAACCCTGCAATTAAACATTGGAAGCCATTAAAAGATACTGGCTGTGTTCCATTAGTGCTATGGAACAATCCTCTCCAAGAAGTATGGAAGGGCCTTGATCCTCTGCTAACTATTGGGCAAGGGTTTGCCTGTGTATTTCCACAGAAAGCCAATCAGCTGCTGTGGATTCCAGCCAGACATGTCAAGCCCTACACCACTAACTGACAAGATGAAGTTATAGCTCATTGAGGTCTCCTGCAGGAAACGCTGACACCTCCCAGGCCAAGTAATCAACCTTCAGTCACGTAGGGAGTCATAAAGGCGCTCTGTGCTCAAGCACAGAACCTTGCCCTCCTGGAACACCAAAGTCAATTCCTGAACAGGTGATAGTCATCCTCTTATGCACAGCTTTCATGGCTAATACCAAGCAAGCCAATCCTCAGAACAGGCAAACCCTTCCAACGATTTGGATACCCATTAACCACATCGGAAACTGGCAAGATTTCAATCCGTTTTTCAACCTGATGCTTCCACTGTTTCAGCAATAGTGATCTCCCCAGTGACTGACCTTTCTGCTGTGGCTATTGCCTCTGTCACCCTTCAAGATCAACTGACTACAGCTATGATCATCAGTCAACTTGCTTGAAACACTTCGCTTCAGCTAGGCCATTTGGTCATGCTTTTCCAAGATTTATGTCTGGTGATCCTTACCTTACACATACAAGTAGACATGTTGCTAAAATACTGGACTGTTAGAGACTAAAATAATGGACCAGTGCTATGCTAATTAAAACTGACATTTGTATAACTCCCTACCACTGGCAAAATTGTAATCAGTATCAAAATCTGTCATAATATATTTGGGAAACTCAGGATCCCTTATTTCGACATAAGCTATCCCAATTGACATGTTAGAGCTTTCGATGTTGTTACCCCAAATAATACATGGAGCACCATCTGTAATGGAATACTTTCCAGGTGGGCTAAATTGGATATTTGGGCCAAGTCCCTTTTACTTTCTTCCCCTTATATACTGATTATGTGACTTAATTCTTTTATTCCTGTTAAGCGCACTACCTGCAGATCATAAAAATGTGGTGCTCTTGGCTGAGGCCTTGGAGTCAAAGACAAAAGGGGGAAATGAAGGAGAAGTTCAAGTCTGGTTAGGTCAAGTATGCCACATGTATGTCTCCTAGCTAGGAGACACCCTAAGGAGTTGAAGTATGCTCACTCCAGTGCATTGAAACTGTCCTATAACCGCTTGGGGACCTCCTGTTTCTCCTCTAGTCATGACTCTTTCACTCATCCAAGAGCTAACCATAAAAAGTAAAAGGCTTGTGCCTCACCAAACAGCTACAGCCCCGTTGCTCTGATGTGTTCATAGCCACGACCCCTCTCCTTGTTCTATATAAGCCTGTGTACTCCTCAACAAAGACAAAAGTGTTCACCAAAACCTCCCCAGAGTCTGCATGGTGACTGTGCACTTACCCTTCTGGTCGAGATCTCAGAACCTAAAACTCAGCTGCATACCACTCTGACTCCGAAGAAGACTACAAACCATTCAATTACTTGAATTAAGAACTTTGCATCATGACAATCTAGGTCACATGACTCCATTGAGCAAAGACAAGAGTGTCTCGAAAAGAGAGTGACTGACATTTATAGACTGTGTCATTTTAGTTACCTAATTATTAAAATTTTAATCTACTGAAGTTGTTCTTTAGTGAACATTTTCATGGGACAAATACATCTTCAGACTCTGCTCATTCGTGTAAATCTACAATGCGCATCTTTCTCACTCCTCTTTACCACCTATTTTAAATCATGATCTCTCTAAGAAGCATCCATCCAAACCATTCACCATTGTCCATGAAGTAGAGTAGATTTATAACACTCTTCTCAACTCCTTATGAAATTCTTTTTAAAATTGTATAGAATAGTATACTCTAAGAAATGTTCTTATATATTGAGGTTAGTTGATAGATGTTCATGTTTTTGAAGCCCAGTACTGTAAAATATATGGATGTTGATATTAAAGAGTTGAGGAAGTTGTGATGCTTTGAAGTTGATTATCTGTCCAAGGAGAGCTAAAGGCAGATGAGGACTCTATTTGTGTTCCTGAAGGAGAATGTGAATAGCAAAGGAATTTTTAAGTGGTCCTCTGAAGTGGATATCCTTTGGAAAGCATAGCATTGTAAAATTTCCTTGCTTCCATAAAAAATATGAAAGAAATAAAGATTTCAAATGTCATATGATAAAGTAGAAGAATCTGATGGCTCTAGAAAAACTTAAAGAAGAATGATAGGCTTAGTAGCCTAATTTTTTGGTTCAAAGGCTCAAAGAATATACTAAAACTAGACAATGTGAAAATAGAATTTCTTTAAATGCAACTGGAGAACTATATAAGTTAAACTTTATATTCTGCACTTGATTCTGTTATTAACTGAATTACAGAACTAGCTGATTTGCCAGCATTGATAGGTCACTTTTATCAAAGCTACTCAATGTAATATGAAATAGTAAGAATTCATGAAAAATAAAATTGAAAGAATTAGAAGAACTTCAACATCAAATCCCCACTGAGCCTCCTTCACCAGCAGAAACAATCTTTGTCTTAGTCTTATAAGGCTGTTTTTCTCTTTTAAAAATATTTAGTAATTTATTTGGTTGTGAGATTTAGATTTCAAAAGGCTAATTGTTCTACTTTCACCATCCCACAACCATCATTTTCTCTAGACCTGTAGGTAAAGTGACATCTCATTTTTCACCAGATGAGGGTCAAGCATCCAGGCAAATCAAGTGGTAAAGAGGTTACATACTTTAAAACAAACAAACAAACAAACAAAACAAACTTTCCATAATGTTTTAGCCAGAGCTAAAATGATACGAGTACTACACCTTCAGGCCTTTAGACCTATAAACCAAATAAATCTCTTTTTCTTATAAAGTTACCTAGACTTGGGAATTTTGTTTTAGTTGCAAAAAAATAGACTAATTGGCCAGCCTGAACCACAAGGCGAGACCCTGTCTCCAATAAACCTAAAAAAAAAAAAAAAAAAAATAGACTAATATATACCTGTAAATTTCACTTGAGAGTCAAAAACCCCAATATAAAAATTATTATCATTTGTACTTTGGATGTAGGTAAAATGAAGTTTATAGATACTAAATAACTTGCTTTAAATTACAATTACTACATAGCAGAGATATGAAAGGTGTATAAGTGTAATGCCTCTGCACTCCATAGCAGAGTGCAAAGAGAGCTGCAAGGGGAAGGGCTGCAGACAAGGCCTGTAGTTGTTATTAGTTTCTAGCAAAGCTCAGGTGAGTCAAAAGTAGCTGTTAACAACCCATGCCATTGTCTAACTATACCACCAGAGGGCACAGGTTTGGAAATTATCACTTTTTTGTTTGTTTGGTTTTGTTGGTTTGTTTTTTTAGAATTTTTGTTGTTGTTGTTGCTTTTTAATACTGGCAATCAAACTTGAGATCTTGGACTTGTGAGACAGAGGCCAAAACCACTGAGCTAAATTCCCAGCCCAGGAATTTTCACTTTAGACTTTATCTCCTGCTACTTCTACCAAGACCTGCTCCAATTTAGAGAACAGTGTGCTGTATTACCAGCACTGCATATGATCTAATATGGTAGTCAGGAGATCTGAACTTGCCACTGTCTTTCTGCAGAACCTGTATACCCATAACTGTCCCATACGTGAGACTCACCTTATCCTGTTCCATTTGGGCACTGGGTGCCAAGTAGGTAAAGTCTGTATTATTCTATCCAGGTCCGACAACAGACTGCACCAAGGTTTAATTCAAACTGGCATCTTTTCCTTCTACCTTCCTCCAACTTAGCATAATAAGTATGTCCTCAATGCAGTCCTAAAGCGTACGATGTTCCAAATCACATACCATAGGCATATCAATAAGCCCAAGTCACACAGTCAATGCACAGTCAATAAGCCCGAGTCACTACTTCACTATTACTATGATATCTGTCACTGCCACTACATGCTACTCCAGCTAGAAACAGGCTGAAGCCTGAGTTCTTTCCTCCCACTGATTCTTCCTACATAATGACTAAACAGTTGAACCTCTGTAGTAGAATGTGCTATTCCACCTTCCTTGGCTACTTCTCTACCCTCTTTTGGGGTCCCATGGCCAGGGGAGAGTACAAGAGATTTTAGGGACTAGTGTAGAGAACAGGATTTCCTCCTGGTGAGTCAGAAATGTGTATAATGTCATGATCTCATGTTAGAAACTACACGTGGCATCATATCCTTCACTGGCCCATAAACCATTTCTATCTGACCCATTGGGGAGGCTTGCTAGTTTCCGGGTATGTACATCTTTTCCTCAAAGGCTGCCAGATCCAGCACTGCTGGGCTCTGATGGTCATAACTGTGTTTCTGTTGCTGCATTTTTGCACTTTTACTCAGAGCTGTCATTCTGTCTGTTCAAGATGTTTATTCTAGGACAAACCTGGACTTCTCCAGCTCTAACAACCTTATTTCCCTTTTGTTTTTGATGAAGAACCTATCAGCCAAAGTTGTCACCCAAAGTTCAAACCTTATCATTTTTGTTTTGCTTTTATCTTCTTGGCCTTGGTTCTCTGCATCAGCTTTGAAAACATCATCCCATGGTTCATGTGAGGGTTAATTTGTAACTAAATGTGCTCTGATTTTGCAATAGAGGCCATGCTATAAAGACGAAAAGGTTTTGCTTTCTGAGAAGTGCAAGTGGCTTCGTGGGCATGTGCTGTAAGTACTTTTTTTCTCTTTGGGAACTTTGAACGTCTGTCCACCAAGCCAAAAATCTCATTTAATTGTGAGCTCCAACTTTCTAGGTTTAGGAGCCAAGGTGTAAGTGAGGTCATTTGGTAATTATAATCAACTTCTATCTAGGCTTCATAACTTTTACAGAAAGAGGGCTCAGGAGACACAAAGGAGATTAAATGTAGTAGTGAGAGAAAGGAGAATGGAGTGAAGAAATTAGTAGAGATTACAACCTGATAGGAGCAATGAAGTAATTGTGGTCATGAACTAAGACAGTAACAGTAGTGATGGAGAGAAGAATGAAACTTTCAGAAATATTAAGTGGTATTCACTGAGAGTGATAATTCACTAGAAGTGGTGAAAGGGAATTGCAGAAACCCTTAGGATAACCCTCAGGTTTCTGTCCTGGAGTTCTCTACGGACAATGTGGCAATAGCTAGAGATGTGGAATGAAATGGAAGGAGTAAGCTAGAGAGGTGGGAAGATCATGGGTTTATAGTTAAATCTCCAATTTGACACTTAGGCATGAGTGGACCTTCCCCATGGATATATGCCTCGGGCAGCTGGGTAGATGGTTGAGAACACAAGAAAAGTTGGGATGGTGCAGCACACCTATAATCATAGTAGTCTGGGAGGCTGAGGCAGGAAGATTGCATACTTGAGCTCAGCCTGGGAAACTTAGTTACTTTGTAGACTCTGTCTTTAAATAAGTAAGTAAGTAATAAATATTGAATTTAGTCGTAGTATTTCCATTTATTGTTTTTACATCTTAATGAGGGTTCAAGGCCTTATTTTTGTGGCTTGAATAATTGCTCTCATAATTCCTGCCTCTAATGAGTATGGCATTATTATTATTATTATTTTTTTTTAGGGAAATGAGACCTTCACCCATTGCTTAGTGATCGCATCATAAAACATTTACTATCGCTTTGTTGATCAATGTGGGTGATTTTTACATTTCTGAATCAGTATTTCATTCAATTAAGCTTGCCCAATTGTTCTCTCACTCCATCTCTTACAGATTACCTTCATTCCAGAATGCCACTCTTCCCCTATCTGATTCCCTTCTTACTTGGGTTTCATGTTACAACCAATGGTGCACCACCCAGCAGCTCTGAACCCAAAATATCCTCCTGCTATTTGCCTCAACAAAATGACACTCTGTATAAAATGTCATCTATCAATGCTGACTTTGCATTCAACCTGTACCGGAAGTTTGCTGCAGAGACTCCAGATCAGAACATCTTCTTTTCCCCCGTGAGCATTTCTGCATCTTTGGCTATGCTTTCCTTTGGAGCTGGCTCCAGAACCCAAACTCAGATCCTGGAAGTCTTAGGTTTCAACCTCACAGATACTTCAATGGCAGAGATACAGGAGGGCTTCCAGCACCTGATCTGTTCACTGAATTTTCCAAAGAAAAAAATGAAATTGCAGATGGGAAATGTCCTCTTCATTGAGAAGCAGCTGAAACCATTGCCTAAGTTCTTGGATGATGTCAAGATCCTGTATGAGACTGACGTCTTTTCTACTGACTTCTCCAATGTTTCGGCAGCACAAGAAATGATCAACTGTCAGGTGGAGAAGCAAACCAAAGGGGAAATTGTGAACTTAATCCAAGACCTCAGGCTGAACACTATCATGGTTTTGGTGAACTACATTCTCTTTAAAGGTAAGGCTTCAAGATACCAGCTTCAAGTCTAGCCTTCAGTAGTTTAGTAGTTTAAGGGGGAACTCATGGTCTCTCATTATTAGCCTCAGTAGGCTTCCTTCATATCACAGTGACTTACTCCACTGGACATAACTGTGCATTATTTTTGATAATCCAAGAAAGATGTATGGCTTTATGAATGAGTCTAGGAAGTTTCTAGAGAGAGGACACTTTCAGAGAAAGAAAGAAAGAGAGAGAGGTGGGTGACAATAGCATGCAAATCTTGTTCATATTTGGCTAAAGAATTATGGTTTCCAAAATATTTTATTACATAGGACAAGTTTGTAGTTGACAAGAAGACAGATTTATACCTAAAAATTACTTCACGATCACTTGTGCACATTTAGCCATATTACATTAATACTTTTATCATGTATTACATACCCACTATGTACCAAACATGATGATACCAAACACTATGACACTTTGTATCATCCAATCCTCATAAATACCCAATTCATAAAATTAACTGACTTCAAAGCTAACATACTTAACCAGGTATGAAGCTGGTGTTCGTAAAAGCAAGTATCATATGACTCTTTTTTGATGGTACTGTGCCCAAGTTATCTCTCTTGCTTCTACAGTATATGTCAGTCCATTTGGTAGAGAAATGGTAGAGCAGATTGGTTTTCTCATTTTTCTCTATGTCTTGGATGTCCTTATAAATTTTTTATGTAAGAGGAAACTGACTCTGATTAGCTCACTGTAACTACAATGGTTTTGAGCACAGACTGGAATGAGACAGCCCTGGCTCTGCCACCTGCTAGCTGGGAGTCCTGTCAGGTGACTATTTCCCTGATCCGTAGTTTTTCACTTGTAAAAGTGGTTGAGAGTAGATACCTCTGTGGGAGTCTTAATTACTAGAGGAGTTGACTAATGGAAAAAACTCTCAATGGCCCTAATAATGGTTTTAAAGAAGCAACTCTATTCTCTTTGTATTTTAAGCACAGTGGGAAAATCCCTTTCATCCATCCAAAACAGAAGACAGTTCCAACTTCTTAGTGGATAAGACCATCACAGTGAAAGTGCCCATGATGCATCAGGTAGAACAGTACCATTACTTGGTGGATACGGACCTGAACTGCACAGTGCTGCAAATGGACTACAACAAAAATTCTCTGGCACTCTTTGTCCTTCCCAAGAAGGGACAGATAGAATGGGTGGAAGCATCCATGTCATCTAAAACTCTGAAGAAATGGAACCACTTACTGCAGAAGGGGTAAATAAATTACAGGATGTGAAAGATAGAAGTGCGAATACCAGTGCAGGTGGGATTGAGTTGAGAAGAAACGCACAGGCAGAAGAATCTCCCTGAGTAGCCTAATAGCCATGTAACTATTATTAGAGTATGCAAAGTACATGCCATGTTCCTGGCCCTTTGCTCTGGACTTTACTTATTGTCTTTCTTCTAAGCACATCAACAAACCTGAAAAGGATATAGTACCACTGGGATTTTTCAAATTAGAAAGTCAGACCTAGAAATATAAAATGAATTCTCCAAAATTATACTGCTAATAAATTGAAACCTTCCTAGCAATCAGGTAGAATTTTGGGGACAAGCAGGATTTTGATATTAAGAACTGAGTAGACAATAACTCTGGGCTGGGAGTAGTAATACTGCTTGTTGACCTTCCCACTACAGGCTTCCTACCCTTGGCAGCATCACAGAGATGTTTCTTTTGGATGATAAAGGAGTTATAAGTCCGTATCCTTAGTGTTAGAACCAACATTGAACCAGAGAGCATTCCTTCTGGAATAACTTCTGTGGTTTTTGTAACATGTGTTGATCTACACGGCAATGATTATCAAAATTCAGCAAAGAAGCAGAGTCAAATAAAATGCCATGATGAGAGGGAGACAGGAGAGATTTGTGATCTTATGATGATGATATCATGTCTTGCCTTCCTTTTTTTTACCACAGGTGGGTTAATCTTTTCATCCCAAAATTTTCCATTTCTGCCACACACGACCTTAGAATCATGCTTTTGAAGATGGGTATTGAAAATGCCTTTGCTGACAACGCTGATTTTTCTGGACTCATCGAGGACAATGGTCTAAAACTTTCCTATGTAAGTTGATAGATTAGGATCCTTGAGTATACAGATTGGAAGAGCCATCTAGAGATAGTTAATGTACCATTCTCATTTTACTAATGATAAATTTGAAGGTTAGAGAGGAAGTCTGACCCCTTTCAGGCCACAGTCACACGAGGCTCATTGTGGTGACTCCAAATAAGCAACTGTAGAATTCCTTCCACCCTTAGCCTTCACATTCTAAAATGACTACTGGAAAAGCTTAATGATTAGAAGTACTTCTGGTGACATGCAGTTCTAGAAAAGGTGGGTAGGCGGCATTTAAGAGGTCATTCCTGGAAGCAAAAGACCATGGAGAGTGAGCTATAGTACTTCCCTAAAAGTAACCTAAAATCATAGAAGTTATCCACTATGCTTTACCAAGTAGGCTTCAGATTCAAGCAGCACCAATACAATAAGGCAAAGGAGAAGCTCAAACCCTTTCCTGCTTCCAAAGCCTTACTAAAACAGTGGCTATTTATTATTTTTTGTTATTGAAATATTTATTGGTACATTACATATACACATCATGATTGCACTCAACAATGGGAATTTGTACCGTGTTTATTTTCTTCCTACAGGCCGCCCACAAGGCTGCGCTGCACATTGATGAAAGGGGATCCGATGACGTCACTGCCTCTGAAGTCAAACTCACGGATCAATCTGAAATCTCTCTCTTTCATCCTATTATCCAATTTGATAGAACTTTTCTGTTGATGATTTTGGAGAAAAACACCAGAAGCATTCTCTTTCTAGGGAAAGTTGTGGACCCAACAGAAGTATAGTTGGGAAAAAGGTAACTGGGTACTTGCATGTACATAGCATAGTAGGAAATATAGCAATAAATAATATAGTGCAGGTGACTGACTTGGGCTTGGACTGGTTGGTTCCCCTTTGTGCAGACGTGAAGACTGAACCTGGAAGGACTGGCTGTAGAAGAAGGTAATCCCCTGACTAAGCACTCACGTAGGCAGTGAGGCTTTCATTATTATGCAGAAGACAGGGAGGCTCTGTGCTAGTGTTTTCCTATGATTTCCCACCAATCACAGCTCTGGGAATCTAATTTAACTGACAAATGTCTTTGCCCCCTGGGGAAGAGTGGAGATGCAGGACGTGCCTTTATATTTCAATAGTAATGCCAACAAAACATAAAATTACTCAAATGTTGTGGCTGAGATTTGCACATTGCACCCCGCTTTTCCCCACCTCCTCAGAATGAGTCTCTTTGTTCTTTCCACAGTGTTCATTGGTAGGTCCTCCTGCTACAGGGCTGAATGACAGACTGGGATTTTAGGTTTAACGATGTAGCTTTTGTGACCTAATAAAGCTCAGAGAGCAGAGTGAGAGTGAAATGGACTCCCTTGTACAAGCCTGCTTACTTCACCATATTGTTTTCATCTCGTGGGGACAAAGGAAAGTAAAGGGAAAGAAAATATTTGATGGTAAAAAGGAAAAAATGCAAACAAAGCTTATGTATATAGGGGGTGGGGGGATTAAGGGAGGGCAGGACAATGGAAAAATTAGAATCAAGCTATATTATGTACAGGCACAAATTGCCAATGACGAATGCGATAATAATGTATTCCTAAAATGTACCAATAACCTCAATTTATTAAAAATGTTTTCATCTTGATAATTTACAAGCTTTATTTATTTATTTATTTTGGATTAGAGTATTTGTATCACGAAAGTGTAATTTCCTCTCAAAAATCAATCTAGAAACCTAGTACAATTTCATTTAAACTCCCAGTAGGAATTCTTGTAGACCTAGTAAAATTGACTCTAAAATCCATATGTAAAAGGTAATCATCTATTAAAAGTTAATAAAATTTGGAGAAAGAACAAGTTTATGTTTGTGTGTTGGGGGAAATATGATGAAGTCATACAAGTCAGAAAAGTAATATTTTAATATATATGTAAGCCAGTCAAAGAGAACAGAAATCTCAAGACAAATACAAACAAATGGAAATTTGGTATATGATAGAATGAGAATAAAAATAAGGGGGAAATGATGATTGATTTATACTAGCAGTCACACAATAGACTTACCATATGGAGAGGAGAAAATACTGAAACTTTATTTATTTATTTATTTATTTATTTATTTATTTTTAGTTTTTCTGAGACAAGGTCTCATTTTGTAGCTCAGGCTGACCCTGAACTCACCCTGAAGTCCAGGCTAGCCTCAAACTCACGGTAATCCTCCTACCTCTGCCTACTGAATGCTGGGGTTACAGATGTGAGCCACCGTACCCAGCACTGTGGTATGTGGGATCGAACTCAGGACCTTGCCTGTTGCTAGGCAAACACTGGAACTACTGAGCTAAATCACTGGCCCTAAAACTTTAACTTTTGCTGCACAATAGAAAAAATTATTAGATGGTTTAGAGACTCAAATGTAAAAGGAAAACTTTAGCGATGTAAGATATTTTATGAAATGGTGAAGGGGAGGATATTTGTATATTAATGTTATTTGAAGCTCAAAACAGAAAAGTATCAGAAAATTTGACCCCCTAAATAAAACATTTTGGTTAAATAAATATGATTTAAGTGGGAAGACAATTATAGATAGGAATAAAGTGTTTAAATTTAGTAAAAAAGGCATATGATTATCTATCCAAACATTCTTATAAAATAAGAAAACATCACATAGACCAAGAAAAATAGGCAGAAATCAGAAAAAAAAAGTCAACACTGAGAGTGAAATAAGATTGTTTAATTAATCTATGAAAAGTGCATCCCCCCCCCAAGACACATAGAACCAAATCCCTGGAGGTGAAGCCCCTTTCTTGGCTTTGTTGTACCTTAATTCTTTACATTTTTCTTGTAGTATAGTGCACACACAAAAGGTACCCAAGTCACAAGCATTTAGTTCAGTGAATTTTAACAAAATGAGCCTATCTCTGTAATTTGAACCCAAACCAAAATGACAACATTATCTGTACCTCAGAAACCTCCTTTATGTACCCCTCAACTGTAATAAGTGCTATCCCGACTCAGAGCTACAGGTTACTTTTCTGTGGTTTTAATCACTATACAGATTGAATCATACATGTCATACCTTAGGTGTCTGACTTTGTGCTTTGTTCTTTGTCCTCAGCACTAGGTACTGAGTAGTTGCACATTCTTTTAGCCCTATTGTATGCTGTATGATTATTGTATAAAAAAGTACCAACTACATCTTATCTATCTGTTCTAATGTTGATAGACAGTTTGGCATTTTCACATTTTGTAGGTTATTAAAAGTAATGCCTCCCTGAACAGATTTTGTGGTGAAAAAAATCTCAAAAAACATCTTGTTATAAATCCAGGAGTAGAATTGCTAAGAATGTGTACTCAGCTTCCACAGACATCCTCTGGGATCACCCACATACTCAACATCTGGGTGCAGTTTTGATTGGCAAGATTCCCTAGAGAAATGTCCTACAAAGTCATCATTCTCTTCAAGGTTTTCAACATCCTGTCACTTGAATTATTATTAGTAGTATTTTATCATTATTTTTAATTTTTTATTCTTTAGTATATGTTTGCAATACACAGTGATGCTGGGAGTTTTATCTTCTAAAATTTGAGGGGTGTGGGGAATTCTGTTCTGATTTCCAGAAGTATTTCTCTTTCATTACTGAGCCTCTTTCCCACTGTATCTTTGTAAATAATCAATTATCTTACGAAATATTCTGGTTGTGTGCTTGAATTGTCCTAGTTTTTCTAATTTGTCACCTCATTTTCCAGAGACCTGATTTACCAATACACAAGCAACTTGCCATTGGCTAGATTTGGCAAAATCTCCACAGGGGGTAGAAAACCATACTTGTAGTAGGTAGAAAAGTTCTATGGAATTTTTTCCGTTAGTTATCATACTTTTTTAATTTTTTGAGTTTATTGATACTTTTTTTTTTTTTTGAGACAGGGTCTCACTTTGTAGTTCAGGCTGGCCCTCAGCTCAGCCTCCAACTCACATCACAGCAATCCTCCTGCTTCTGCCTCCCAAGTGCTGGGATTACAGGCCTGAGCCACCTCGCACTGTGGCTGAGCCACCACCAGCACTGTGGTATGTGGTAATGGTTGCTGCTGGGTGTGAGTCTCCATGCCCAGTATTGTTATGTGGTTACCGGGGATTGAACCTGGGTCCTTGCACTTGCAAGACAGGTGCTGGAACCACTGAGCTATATCCCTGGCCCTATTGATACATTTTAGATGTACATTATTGTCACATCCATCATTACAGATTTGTACTTGTACATGGAATATTTGGATTGTCATTTTTTCCCCATTTCTCTGGCCTCCTGACCACCCCTATCCCCTACATACATGAGCTTTGTTTACATTCTTTAATTTTTTCCATCAAATTTAAATCATCTTCCTCTTTCCATATGACACGAAGACTACAAGCTATTCTATCTATACCACACGTATTGCCAGGTGTCTTTATGAGGCTGTCATCGTGAATTCACAACAAAACACTTTTCTGAGCCTTTGCTCTCCTTATAAATTACCAACTTGGGTCTATGGCTTATCCACATAGGTTTCAGACTGCCAGATGAAATCCTAGAAGTTAAAGCAAAGTTCCTCAAGTTATATGAAGTTTCCTATGACCCCTTAATTTCTGCAAGGCAGATAGAGGAAGTAGGATAGCAACATGTTGTAGACTCCTTTCTCAAAGCTTGGTAAATTAATGTCTAATTCTGGCAGTTAGTGATGTAGAAATGTAATTTTCCTGACACCACAGCCTGGTGTCTCTTGCATTTGAAAATCTATTTTTGTCTTAGAGAATTTAGACTAAGGAAGTTTCCCACATACTTAAGTGAACAGCCATGTCCCAGATCTATGATTGAAAAGAGACAAAGATGGAGCCTTCTTAAAGACCATAGGGCTTCTCTGGGAAGGACATTATAGAGCCCAGTCTGTACTAATGTATACATGTTCTATAGGCACAAGATACCAGGGTAGCCATCAAGAAGTTACTGTAGGAGAAACAGGTGTCTGGGACAACAAGATGAAAATGACTTTGGAGCTTATGATCAACTGAAGTCACAAGGACTATGGCCAAACATGCACAGATGCTTTCCTGATT
Source organism: Petromus typicus (assembly GCA_004026965.1). Lineage (NCBI taxonomy): Eukaryota > Metazoa > Chordata > Mammalia > Rodentia > Petromuridae > Petromus > Petromus typicus. The sequence goes on from PVIR01005765.1 coordinate 59,923, forward strand.
TTAGGGTAAGGCTTCTTGGTGCACAGAAAAAAAATGCACTTTTAGTTAATATACAGAGTAAATGATCCCCATTCTGGCTTGTCTACTTGCTCATGTAATTTGCTCACACTGCTTTTGAATCTGGTCCTTAGAAAATTATTCCCAGTTCTTCAAAAAGTAGAGTAAAATGAGCAGTCTAAGAACATAATATGTCATTCTGAGACATGATTATCTATTGTAGGTGAAAGGAGCTTGTTTTGAAAAATATTTCTCAGTATAAATTCTTCCTGCCGACAGCAAGAGCAAAGAATAACAAGACATGGTGGATTAAAAGGGACAGAGAAAGACAGTGTGATCTGAGGAGATTTGTTCTTTCCTTTCTTTGTGCTTAGAATATGTGATAGTCTTTATAATATGTAATAATCATTTGCATATAAGTATAAAAATAACAAACAGATGAAAAATAGCCTATGTTCTTGAAACAAAACGCTTCATATTACTGAGATGACAAGTCTATTCAAATTGATCTACAGATTTAATACAACCCTTACTAAAATAGTCAATGTATTTTGTGAAGAAATACAAAAACTTGGGCAGGGGAGTTAGCTCAGTGGTTCCGGCACCTGTCTTGCAAGCGCAAGGGCCCGGGTTCGATTCCCCGGTAACCACATACCATACTGGGCATGGAGACTCACGCCCAGCAACAACCAGTACCACATACCACAGTGCCAGGTGTGGTGGCTCACGCCTGTAATCCCAGCAGTTGGGAGGCAGAGGCAGGAGGATTGCTGTGATGTGAGTTGGAGGCTGAGCCTGAACCGCAAAGTGAAACCCTGTCTCAAAAAACCTAAAAAAAAAAAAAAAAAAATACAAAAACTTATCCTAAAATTCATGTAGAACATAAGTTAAAAAAGTAGAAAAAAACTTCGGTCTTTTCAACAAATGATGTTGGGGAAACAATGTATGTACCTTTGGAAAAGAATTAAACTGTACTTCTTTCTTACAGTCTATACCATATTTAAGTCAAATTGGATCAAAAAACTAACTGTAAAAGCCAAAATGATAAAGCTCTTA
>PVIR01005766.1:0-69802 GCA_004026965.1 Petromus typicus
AGTATTGAAACCTATTTTTGGTTCAAATAGTTTTGTGATATTTTACTTTGAACCTAACGGATTCAATATATCTTCAAGATGTTTTGAATAACCAGCCTTTATACATTATACTATGTCCTTTATCTGTAGTGATGTGCCTGTTCAGAACTCTTATTTCAAATAAAGCTACCTCAACTTCTAACTGATATTCTCATAATATAACTACTTTAACATTCTTAAGTCCTATTTGTTTTCAGTCTCTTTATGACCAGTATATGATATGTGATAAAAACTATGGTAAATGTATGCATTTTTAAAAAGTATTTTATGTAAAAGCCCATTAGTTTCCTTCACAAGTCTTCTCTTGCACTTTGAACACACTTATCCTATCATGCTAGCCACTTTCGGAAGCAGCTCCTGAAGTGCTCTTTCGTGAATCCATTTACAAAACGTGATGAAAAACATGGCCAGTGTTTCTGCAGAAGGCCATTTAATAAGAGAAAGGAAGGGCCTTAAAAACAATATTGTGTGTGCTCATCACTTTATTCACTGTACCTGACACCAGACAACTCTGGTTCTTTCTCGAAATCTCACTGTCTAAGAAAGTAAACCTTTACAATCAGGATGTTGAAGGAAATAGGGTGGAGCACGTGGAGTCTTCCACAGAGCTCCTGGAAAAAGTGGCAAGAATGCTGAGACAAGCATGCTCAAAGGAAGGAGTTTTTTGAGGGAAATTAATGGTAATGTTTAATTTACAGTCATGTATTTTTTTAAAAATTCACTTTATGTTTTGATCAGTATAGTGATATTTATCTGATCTGTGTGATTTTTTCAGCCATTTACATTTAGTATCGTTAATATATTCATGTACTTGCTTTTGCTATTTTTGACTTCTAGGCTTTTTCACTTTGATTTTTCTAGTCTCTAACTTGAAGTATTTTTATGGTTGTTTTATTTCCTGTACTGATTAGTTACAACTCATTTTAAAGTAATTGCTTTGAGATTTACAGAATACATCTTTAAATTATTATAGCTTCAAATGTTGTATTATTTCTTAGGTTTTTAATTTTTCCATATTGAAAAATGTTTATAGGCACAGAATTCTAAGTTAATGAGTTTTTCTTTTTAAAAAATCAAATATTTTATTGTCTTTGACTGGCATAGTTTCTCAACAGATATCGGTTGTATTTATTATATTTTTATATTCTGGACAATAATTTCTTTGCGATTCAAAATTTTAATGATTTTGTCATTAGTTTCCAGCAATTAGAGTAATGGACATGTTGTCTTTTTCTTTGCCATTTCTTCCTTTAATTTCTCTGAGAGTAAATCCGTTACATGCTCTATTTTATTATTGTAAGTGATTCTAAGGCCTTCAACTTTTGGCTGTTCTCTTATGTCTGAAACTCCAAATATATGAATGCCACAACAGTTGATATATTTGATTTTGTTTTCATTTCATTTGATGTTTCATTTCTGCAGTTTCCATAAATCTTATATTTCTCCATTATTTTTCTGCTGTATTTTTTCTTATGCCTAAAAAATCATGTTAATAGCATATTATTATGATTTAGGTATTTAGTCTTTCCACGTAACTTTGTATTATATATAGCTATTTTAATTTTGATGAATTTTCTATTAATTTGTGTGTAATATCCACAGTGCCCACTTAATCATTGGATAGTTTACTTGAATGGGAAAAATGAGAATCAAGTTGTGTCATATTCTAGTACAAACTCTCAATGTTTAATGTGATGATGATGTGCATATATAATGTACCAATAAAGATTTGAAAAGAACATTTGTAAACTACCCTTTCTGGTAGTTTACATATCGGAGTCTTAATTTTCTTGACAGCTCTGTCCTTGACAACCAATTTTGGTTTTGGCTTTTTATTAATATTACATATAAGCTAGATAGAGTGGTACATACCTGTAATCCCATCACTTGGGAGACTGAGACAGGAAGATCTCCATTAGTTCAAGGCCAGCCATGACTGCATGATGAATTCAAAGACAGATTGAAGCACATAACAACAACCTGTCTCAAAAAATCAAGGCAAACAAACCTGATGCATTAAGAAAAGATAATGAGGTACATAACAATTTACAGCTAATCAGTTTTATAGTTTATAATTCAAGTATTCTTTTGTCTTTTCAGTATTATGGAAGTGTAAACAATGTATTGAGTAATTAAATTAGGTTATGGCTGCATGTTCTTTTAGTATAGCATGGATGTACTATTCTGAAATTCCCATATGCCTGGATGATATCTTATGTTTAGAGTGTGACCTGATATCTCTGACAGTTGTTTTGCTTAGTATTCCCCTTCTGTCATCACCTTTGGGCAAATGCTTGTTATGTGTCCCCAGCCCTCTCTCCATGCTCTTCTCTTCCACTAGAGATAACCTACACTTTCATGATGTGTGGTTCAAGTTTTCTGGTTGAGAAAGCCATGAGAATTTTCCTTGTTCTGTTTCAAATACATTTGAAATAGAGCCTTTTACCTGTTTTTATGGGTTCAGCATTTTCAATAATTCTGTTTATTCCTCTATACAAATTTGATTCTTCCTTGTATCTTTAGAGGAAAGATAATTTTAAATTCCATATATGGTAGGATGCATATCCTGTGTTTAGGTAAATGAAATTTCTTGTCCATTTCCCAATGGTGGCAATCCTCTGTTTTGGTAAATTCTCACCTTGAGTAGATTTCCTATGCTCAGATCAGTGTATCCAATGGACTTTGCTTCCTTTCTTTCCCCTAATACAACAGATTTTTGCTTAGAACCAAAAGTGGCATAGTTTGTTATTCTTCTCCAAAGTAGCTTAGCTTTTTTGTTTCTTTTGAAGTTACTCTGGGAGCCAGATAGCTTCTGGAAAGTTCTCTTGTGGTTCGTGCTGTACCATATTCTTTAACTACCAAGGAGGCCCAGAATAATGATTTTGCAGTGCAGACTTCCAAAGATTCGGAACTATCAAATTAGCTAATATTAGGATTTTAAGAAATCAATAGCAATGTTTTTTCCTTAATCTGCATTTATGTCAGTTGTAACTATCTCCTGAAATCTGAAAAATATAGAACTATACAATTTTTATTGTTTTTTTGTGATAAATGGCTGAAGTCTTCTCCAACTGCTATGTTTTATCTTACATGTTTTAAATTTTACATTGTATTTTAAATAGATGCTATGTTAATTCCTACCTAATAATTATTTCTTATAACAAGATATTAGGGCCAAAGATTTAGCTTAAGTGCTATTGTGCTTGCCTTGGAAGCACAAGGACCTGAGTTCAATCCCTGATATTGGCAAAAAAGAGAGAAAGAGAAAGAAAAAGAAAGGAAAAAAAAGAAAGAAGAAATATTTGATCAGCTGTTTTCATGAAAAAGATGAAGGCTATATTCATTCAATGATAGTATTCTTTTTAGTATCATAAAAATTCATAGGGCTGGGGATTTAGCTCAGTGGTTCCAGCCCCTGTCTTGCAAGTGCAAGGGCCCGGGATCGATTCCCCGGTAACCACATACAATACTGGGCATGGAGACTCCCACCCAGCAGCAATCAGTACCACATACCATGGTGCCGGGCATGGTGGCTCACGCCTGTAATCCCAGCACTTGGGAGGCAGAGGCAGGAAGATTGCTGTGATGTGAGTTTGAGGCTGAGCTCAGAGCCAGCCTGAACTACAAAGCGAGACCCTGTCTCAAAATAAATAAATAAATAAAGTTTATAATGGTAGATCTATGAATTATTAGTAAAGTTCTGTCTTCAACAGTCTGTACTGTTTCCTTTAATATTGTTATTTGAAATATAAAGTCAGTACAATATGTTATTTATGTGTGCTTTTTAAAATTCTTCATGCAGAAAACAAGGTATAACCAAATTTCAAATGTTACCCTATGCAAAATATACTGTTGAAAATATGTTACTGATTTTTCCTCTTTAATTTGTTATATACTTTAGAGAACTACTGTTCCGATTTCCTTAGGTGGGAGAAATAGATGTTTCAGTTTCATAAGAGAGAGAGAATGAGGAAATAAAAGAGGAAGAATGAATAAATGAGTGTTTCCATTCATATTCACTGAAGGTGGGTCTTCTTTCCTTGTCTACAGATTGAAATGCTAATTTCCTCCAAAAATATTCTTTTAGAAATACCCAGAAGTATTACTTTCTCAGCAATCTGGCATTGCTTAATCCAGCCACAATTACACCTAACATTTCACTATCTAACCATCACGAATAATTTAATTATGGGTTAGAATTTTAAATTTTATCTGATGGTAATAATACATAATAAAAATTTTAAACTACAGAGAATCATTACCAAATTAAAATGGTAAAATAATTTACCTCATATGTTGATAATGTCTTCATTGGAGAAAAGCAGCAATAGAAAGTATTAGAAGATTTAATGGGTTATTCTCTGGTTCAGAAAAATTAAAAATTATGATTAAGTCTAATGTAGAAATTGAGAGATACAAATGTGATACATGTTTTTAGTGAAATGATTCCTTTTAGTTTGTAATTGATTATTTTTGAGTATATTTTTATTTTTATTTATAAGCCTTTTTAATATCTTAAAATGTATAAGCTATAGTTTTGTAGATTTTCTTTTGCTTTTTACTATTTCACGTTGGATTTAATTCAGCGTATTTTTTGTATTGTTTTCAAATTAATAGTATAGACACACAGCCCATTTGATTGTAATATAAGTGTACTTGAAAATCTGAATTTCATTAACAGTAGATAACAAGAAAAAATCTAAGTTTATATTACTGCAACTTGAGAACTCCTAAATTAAAGGTTATGGTAATCATCAGTATGGTGATCTTTTGAAAGTACTGACAGGAGTCATCTTTTCATTTAGAGCCTCACTTTGTAAATGCATGATGAACAGCCTAAGATCAGGCTCAGAACCTTCATACTGGGAGGAAGCAAACACATTTCCGCTATAAACGGTGGTGTTCTCCAGAAGTGATAGAACGAGGCTAGGTATTATGAATGTTTCATATGTGCCTGGATGTTTCTGTCTGGAGGAAACGAGTAACACCAGCATCTGTAGCTTTTATAAGTGGTGTGATGCTCTTCTCAAGTTCATTTCTTTGTATCCACTTATAGAAAGACCTGAGATCTCATTTGAGTTACGGGATTGTTTGAAGAAATATTTCAATATCACTGTCTGTTTCCAGTTATTTTCCTTCCCTGGGACAGAGTAATCTATTGATAAATAACTTTTCATCCTTTGGAATATTGGACTCAATAAAGACATTTATGAGTTCTTCTTGTACTTCATGTTATCAATAATAGGGAAAAAAGTTACCATCCTGGAACAGATACTTCTCTATAGAAGAAGATGCATTTCATTGTTATCTCTTGTGCCTTCCAGTTCAGTTTTGAACTCTTTCCTACTCTACCTACCGTTTCAGATCATATCATCTCATATCTTCTTGCTAACACTGACTTTGACCTCAGCACATTCCTGTATGATATTGAAAGGAACCAGAGTGACATCTGACACATATTCCCTTGTCTTTTTCTCTTTATAAGGGTATGTCTTTACCACTACACTGAAGTTTACTGTTCCTCTCAGTGTTTCTTAACCTTGTTCACTGTGTCCCTGTGAATTCTAATATATAAATGTTGTTGGGCATGGTAGCAGTGGATATTACTAAGCCTAGTGATGCCTTTTCTTTTACGATACACCTAAGAGTTTTCTTTGTAAATAGTGTTTTTCAATTTCTATATTTCAAATGGGCCTTCTAATACAGGATATCCTCATGATCAAAAGCTTCATGGAAAGGAGAAAAGATGACTGGTCTCTTGAATGAAATTTGTCAACACTGAGTTTTTATTTTGTTTACCAGCATGAAAGATCTGGATTTTGGTTGATGATAAATGTTACCCTTTGGATAGATTTAAGAAAAATATCTGTAATGACTTCTTGCCATCTTGGAGGTGTTATCAAATAGTAATTAAAATACAAACTACTTATAGAATAAATCTCTATTTCCCAGTTTTCAATGGCTGATAAACTCTGCTGTCCAAGTCAGGGTCATAAGTTTGGGTAAAAGGCTATGAATACGAAGAAACGTTACTATCTTTTCAAATGTAATATACTCCAAATTGTCTGTATTGGAAAAGTAAGAAGAATTTCCTCATTGATTGGAAGCCATGAACATCAATCCCTTTATTCTATTCTCATAACATTTGGTTTTATATCCTTACTTCTTTGAACTTACGGCAAAGTGGTTCTTATGTCCCTGTCTTGTCAGGTCCAAGTTAGACCTCATGCTGATTTCCCTATTCCTAAAGTTCAGCTGAGACCGTTAGATTATTGATGCCCTACATAGTTTAAAAGAAATATAATTGAAATATTGGCATGCTTCTTAGTAAATATGAAAAAACATTGATGCCATTTTTAGATTGGGGAAACTTGTAGGAATATTTCTTGACTAGTTATCAATATGTATTTACTTGTAAATGTTGAAATGATTCTCAAGCATGGCTAGGAATTTCCAGATTGATACCCTGAAAAGATTGCCTTAGAAAGATTAAGGTATTTCTCATGTCTTGGTTAAGGACTTCCTTCTGAACAGACTTCTTCCTGCTCAAAAACAAAAATCATACTTCTGCATATGCACCAGCCTATATCACTCACTGGACTCCAACCTAACTTTTCTCAGACACACCAGGCATTACCATTAGTATTTCCTTAACTTGGTCCCACTGTTATAAAAACAGTCTCCATGAATAGCTGTTCTGTTTTACAGTAATGCTAAGAAGTTAAATCTTGAAGCATCTGATTGAAATAAGTACCTTCCCAAGACCTTTCTAGTGAACTCTGTCTCTTGTTTGTTCTCAGAGAAAAATAATGATTTGCACATTTCACTATCTGGCCTCTTTGTTCATAAAGGTGCCTGGCTCCCTCTTCTTCCATGAGATCACTTTCACAAATGGTTGCTAGTATATGATAAATACAAAATGGGTTTTACCACTGAGAAAGGAAAAATAGAGTGGTTATGCTTCAGTATTCATAATGGAATACTGCTGGACAGAAACTACACAATTATCTGCCTTGGAGGTATAATAAATTTCTTTATTAGACAGTAGTTTTTATTTATGCTCTCAAACAACCAAAACCAAAAAGCAAAAACAACAAAAAAACCACCTGCCCTTTAGCCACCATGTTTCTCTGTGACTCTTGGTCCTTTAGAAAGCTCTTCACTTTTCATTATCTTCTATGGCCCTATTTCATGGATATTTGTCCCACTTTGCAGCCCACTTAATTCTGTGCAAGTATGAAAATTAAGGACTAGGTCTAGGATTTTACCAGTAACATTGTTTTTTGACAGTGTAGTTGGTTGTTTCTTCAATTTCCTTAAAAAATTGCTTTAGGTAAATTTAAGCCAATAATTTTATGCACTATTAATTAAACCAAAATTACTTTTCAATCATTTCTGAATATTAAATATTAATTTGTCTCCAAGATCATTCACCTTTCCTTTTATTTTAATGATTACAACTGTGGTAAAAGTCTAATAATATAAATTCTTCTTTAATCTGTCCCATGCCAATATGCAGGTGGCTAGATTTCATTTTTGTTGTTGTTGTTATTCAGAAATCATAAGAGATGTCAAATATCTGGAGCACTGTTTTGTATATGTGAGTTAAATAAAGAATTAGCTTTTCCAATCTAATCTATTAATAGCTTCTAGGTGGTCTCCTGGAAGCAAAACATAAACAATATATCCCTTGTAGAATTACAGTCTGTTCTACCTGTGGCTTGAAATTTTATCAATTCTTGACTGAGTTCATCTCTTTCTTGTACCTCTCTTGAGGCATTAAGAAACACTCAATAGAGTGCAACACACGGTTTTCATCTTTAAGCTCCAGGGTTGCCTGTCTTAATGGCAAGTGATTTACTTTCCAAGTAATTACATGTGACAGTTTAAAAGAAATGGTCACGACATAACAAGACTCATAGTTTTCAAATTTGCAGTATTTGTTTTCTCACTGTCTTTGAGCCAAGAACACATATTTTAGTATTTTTAATGATAAAACTGTGCTCTCATTGTTTATTTTGTTACAGTTATTAGATAGACTAAACTGTAACACCATTGATAACAAAGTCCTAAAACTATACTTGAAATAAATCTTTATTTCTCCAAAACCAGTCCAGGACAGTTGATTGGTGACTGCTTCACATGGTCACGTCAGATCCTGTTCAGAACCTTGCTGTGCTTCATCTCCGTCCTTGATGTGTGTGCTTGTGATGGTTGCAAGGGCAAAAGACTAACAACTGTTTGCAGTTGATTCCTGGTTTGTTCTGAAGAAATTTCTAATCATGTACCTGAATTTTTCATCATTATGATAATATCAAACAAATCTAAATCTAAATAACTTACAGTAAAATATAAAAAAAGATATATGCGTAAATGTTTAACAAATGTCTATGCATAAAAATTCATGTGACTAAACAAGTGTAATGTGGTGAACATATTTCATTAGTGTAGCATCATATTTCAGGATTGATACTCTAATGTTACTTGTAATCACTTAGCATCTTGATAAAACAGTGTGCATGGGTAATGACAAGATATTTTTTTCTCTCAGTCATAATACAGAGTGAATAGTACTTCCTCTCAAGATTTGTTGAACAGGGCCGGGGAGTTAGCTCAGTGGTTCCGGCGCCTGTCTTGCAAGCGCAAGGGCCCGGGTTCGATTCCCCGGTAACCACATAACAATACTGGGTGTGGAGACCCACACCCAGCAGCAACCAGTACCACATACCACAGTGCCGGGTGTGGTGGCTCACACCTGTCATCCCAGCACTCGGGAGGCAGAGGCAGGAGGATTGCTGTGATGTGAGTTTGAGGCTGAGCTCAGGGCCAGCCTGAACCACAAAGCGAGACCCTATCTCAAAAAAAACAGACAAACAAACAAACAAACAAAATAAAAAAAGATTTGTTGAACATGACAGATTTTACTAGGTAACTTTAAACACGTAAGTCTATGTAAAATGGCCAGTTTGTTGTTCAAACTATGATAATTGAAGAATATAAAAGAATAAAATAAATTCCTAGTTCTTACATGTTAAATAGGTCATCACATACTTAATGTGCTATATTTAACTAATAAATTAATTTTCAAAAACAGAAGTTTAAACTTACCTTAAAAATCTGAGACTTCATAAATCATATTCCATTAGTTAAACATCGAATAATAGCAGGGACAATTTAACAATTAGAATAGAAAGAATGACTGCTTACAGGAGAAAAAAACATTCAGGAATTAGTAAATGTTTTGAGGGAAGCAAAAACAGTTAAGAAGTTAAAAACGATTGGCATATACAAACCATAGAATAGTAAAGGTACCAGTGTTAGAAATTTTGCAGGTATTTCCATGTTTGTGACATAATTTGCATTAGGAAAAACATCTGCAGAAGTAGAGTGTAGCGTAAGTATTAGAGTCCTACATAGTAGGCAGCTAAAATTTTTTTAAAACAGGCAAAGAAAGTGAAAATAAAGTAAGAGTGAATATGTACCTAGGTTTCAAGCCCCAGCAGAAGCTATGTTAGGATCTGGTGAGAAGACAGAAAAATCATGTGTGAGGGTGGAATTATTTACTTAGCTTTGTGATCCTAGTGAACCATTTTGCTCAGATGTTCAGCCTGCAATTAAGGACTCAGGCGTGGCTTTTTAGAATGTGGTAGAATTAAGGGTGTAAGTAAAATAAAATTATGAATGTAAGTGAGTTCTTCGTAGCCTGAATGTAAAGCTATCATTGCTCAACGAATTGGCACTTTACCATGTGATAGCAAGTGAGGGAGAAGTAAATATCATGAGGTATCTTCCTTGCCCTAGTGGAGATTCCAGCAGAGGTAGGTGAGCAAAAGAAGACAGAAAATGATACAAATTTTCAGAACTATAAACTGTGATAATTTCCATTAGGTAAATTTCTAGGGTCCATTTGAGCATCAGATATTATCTGAGGTGGACGTGGATGCTTTATCTAAGAAGAAACTTATGGAATGGAAATTGTTGGGGGAACTGTGGTTAACTGGGTAAAGAGCAGTTACCAAAGTAATAGGAAAATTCATGCTTTTTCCTTATTTCTGAATCTCTAAATATTTAGTTATTTTTACCAGAGTAATATGTTCTGAAAATATCAAATGGCACCTGAAAATTTATGCTGTGGAGAAACTGCTCAACATTGTGGTTCCTTAGGGAATCATACAAAAGCTTGGGTAACAGAGTTTAACCAAATAGCTTGAAAGGAAAATCTGCAGAAATGACACATTCCAGAGACAAAAACATTCAGAGGTAACTGTGGGATTTTAAAAGGCAATGGAAGCATGTACAGTTGTGTGTCTGACCCACACTCCATGGATGCTCAGGGAGGAACTGGAGCACTGAGGTACCTTTCTACTCTCTGTAACTCAGAGTTTCTGCATAAGGAAGGAAGGAAGGAACAATGAAGTAGAGTTGCAGAATGCCAAGCTCAGTGTCACATGTGCACTCAACACTCTCTCTCTCTCTCTCTCTCTCTCTCTCTCTCTCTCTCTCACACACACACACACACACACACACACACACACATATTCATGTATAGACAATCTTGCTAAGTACTGGAAGGCTTAGTTGTAACTACTTAAGGAAAAGTCTATGTAATCACTAAGACAACTAAACATAGATAACACAGATGTAAGCTATAAAAAAATCACCTTAGAAAGGGTTTTTGTTACATTTTCCCTTCTGTGCACTGCATTATCCCACTTGTATCCCATTTTTTATGTTTTTTTTCTCTTTATTTATGTCCAAGTCTTTTCTCAGATACCTTGTAATCCATGGTATTCTGTGTATATTTAAAGTTAAGATACTGAAAAGCTGACTGGACATTGTGCAACCCTTTTAAAAGGTGAGCTCTGTGTCTGTGAAAAAACTTTTCTGGTGATTGGAAGGAGAATGTCAAGCATCTAGTGAGCTTACAGAACCAGCCAATCAGATGGCTTTATTCAAGAATAGAGCATTGCAGCAGAGAATATAACAAGCAGAGCACTGTGGAGTGGTCAGTAGATCTGACAAATCCAGTTGCCAGATGGATACTGGAGGTATTTCTGCAGAATTACAGGGTGCACACAGGCCAGGGAGGCACTAAGGTGTCTGTTTTCCAGATGACCTAATTGAAAATGAGAGAGAGACAGCGAAAATGAATTATAATGTGAAGTGGAGCCAGTTTGGGTGTTTGTTGTAGATGGTCTCTGTGAAAATGAGACCAAGCCAAATGAATCAAGCCAGTAGTCATTTTTAATTTTTATTTACAAAAGCTCCTACAAGTGATGTGCACAAAATGAATTTAGAGATTTTAATTTAATCTCTAATGGTTTTTCGAGTCTTTTGATGGATGTGCTGATCTGTGGAGTTGTCTAGAGACAGATGGCAGGAAGGAGGAGGAATATCCAAAGACTTACCTCAGTAAAAATTTAGAGTATTGGTCCCTGAAAAATGGTAACCATGGTTTAAGAATGATCATAGATGTCTTTACCTAAGATTTAATTTACCTAAGATAATGTCTTCAAATTTTAGGCCTATGTAATGAATGTGAGAAAGATAACTTTTTTCTTCCTTCCTTAACTCCCTCTTACAATGGGTTCAAATCTAACAAATGTGCTGAATCCTGGGGAATATTGTCTATTTATCAATATCCTCTATGTATTCAACATCAGTCATCTAAATATACATCTATATGGGTTAGGTAATACACATGTACATAGAGGAGAGAACAGAAATTTTTATTTTTTGAGTTTGCATTCAACTGATGCATGACAGAATAGTAGAAAAGTAAAAGATAAATAGGAAAGAATTTTATTAAATCTATATGATAAAGATATGACAGAATGTCATTCTAATGTTACAGTGTTATTTTTGTCATTGCCTTAGACTAGAATATTTATTTGAAACAGGATGAAAATAAAAATGATAAATTATAAACATTTCTCTGAGGCAGTGCAAAGTTACTGTCTGTTTTTGTTGGTGAACAGCAAGATGATCAGGCAATTTGGGGCTAATTTGTGGTTTCATAAGAGCATTTGGGACAGAATGGGACAGAAAATTGAACATGCATGTTATACTGTTTACTGGTTGACATGGAGCCATAGTAGTAACCCAGTTTTATATGTTATCCAGAACTTCTGATGTTCAATCAATATTTTTCAGTTTTTTTTAAAATTAAAGTTACAAATTCTTATAAAATAGATCTTTTGCCCTATATCTTTGTTTTCTCACAAATTGTGTAGTTCAGGATTTTATCCAAAGGATTTTCTTCCCAGAAGCTTATTTGATGTTGAATGATATCATGACAAAAGGAAATATTCCCAATAAACTCCTCCAAAGGAAAGATAAATGATTTAATATAATTTGATGTCTTAAAAATGCTAATGATCAAATTTCTCATAACACCTTAGGTCAACAGTATTGAATTCACTCTTTAATGGAAAATGTTTTAAATTTAGTAAAATTTGAAGTAAAAATACTTATTCTGAGTGACTCCATGGCACCTGCCTGATTAGAGTTCTTGAGAAAAAATCTTCAGGAGGATTGTTTTCTGTGTTCTAAAGGTATTTACTTCATTTGATTATGTAAAACAGTTACTTGTTTTCCTAAAATCAATATAAAACATAGGAACAGGAAAATGTCTCATTAATTTTGACATCGGTTTTAGTACTTTGTATCGTTCAAAATACTTATCCACTGACTAATTCCATCAATTGGATCTTGCTTCAGCAATGAATGATTTTTATGTATATTAATTTTTGTGTTAAGTGCCTGTTAGGTGGGCTGTAGGGTAATGGTAGAGAAACTTTAGCTGGAAGTTAATATCTAGCTTAATTCTAAGACCTCAAAATAAAACCCAAAACAATATTTGCTTTCAAAATTGGTTCTAAAATTCCATTTTGCATTATTTTTTGACAAATGTCTTTAGTCTTTTTGAGATAATTTACATACCCTGGAGTACCAGCAGATCTGGGCTTGACATTGGCTCCTATGTGATATTTCTGTTCCAATTTTTCTATCACAAAAAGACCACAATCAGGGAGTTATGTCTGTGGGGCTGCCAATAATAGTTCTGTTGCTATAATTCTTTATTTTGCTAGACACCCTAAAATACCCTCACTCACTTTCAAATGCCCCTAATGGATTGAATTTCCTGAGTTTGAAGCCACTCAACTGAGGTTTGAATGTAGGGTAATTTTGACAATGAAATGGGAATTGATGGTTTAGATACGTTTGAAGAACTACATTTTAAACAGTTAGTGATGGATTATGGTTGCATTTCAAATTCTCTGTTCAATTTTGTGATGCTCAAATTCCTTACAGAAAAAGACTTTTAAAATCATAACACAATTTCAAGATATTAAAGCTATTGCTAATATAATTTTATTTCTTTCTCACAGTATCAGTATACAGTGAGGAATTGCAAACCTAAGTCTAGGTATTGGTTTCACTGGAGATATATTCATTTAATTGATAGGAATAAATGCTTTAATAATATTCAAATCCAGAGAGTATGTCAGGAGAGATTCACATAACATTTTAGAGCACTTGAATTTTTTTTTAATGTTGGGGAACATTCTTTGTAGCCTCAACACATGATATCAAAACAGATACCCATTTTTAAAATTATGGTCATTTCCTTTTCTTCATAAACCTAGTTTGGCTTACAAAATAATTTTTATTTATCCAGTATGCACATTTGAGTATTTTCATATTATGAGTTTTCTTTTCATCAGAAGTTTTCCACTTTATTTCTCCCTCAGTATAGATGAGTCACTGTGCATCCCTTGTCTTTTACTTCCTTTTATCTCTGTCTGTAGAGTGAGAGCGCCTGAGTTAACTTTCCTCTCTCCCCAATGGGGACATCACAGTCAATAACTTTAATGAGAACATTTGATGCATAAATATTACAAATCTGGGATCCCAGGGATGAGATGGGAGAAGGAGAAATAAATAGCGTAAGTGAAGCAAGTAGGATGTTAATGGTGCAATAGGAGCTGTTGTCCTGCAAGCAATCAACGATGCAACTGGTTTTGCCGATAGGAATGGAAGCTTTTCAAGGACAGAGACTGTCCTGTAGCGCATAAAGACAGGAAAATAAAGGTACTGTTTGACAAATACTCTCTTGTGAAAGTCAGTATATTTCTTTTGAAAACAAAATTTAAGTCTGAAAGAGAAACTTAAAAAGTAAAAAGTGATAGAAATGTAAAAGAATTATGTAGCAGGAATTAACATAAGATTTTCACATTTATCTTGAGTGGCTTTTAATACAATACCTAGACCAGAAGAGAAAACAGAGCATCCAACTGTGTTGGAACTAATTTGACTCTCATTTCTTTTTTAGTGAAGTACAGAATATATCAGCTAAAACAGGTAGTCATTCTTGGACGTCAGCCCTCTGCTACTACATTATGTGTAATGTATTTGCACCTGTTTTTGCCTGCAATTTTACCAACAAGGGGTCTAGGGAAGCGCTGCTCACATTTGGCCTACAGCCAAGGCAATAAGCAAAAATGTCATTAATCACTGTCACTTGTCAATTCTCCATTCAGGAAATTGTCTCTTTTCATTGTTGCCTCTAAAGCACAAGGGAAACTGATAAATTTTGTTTTGGATATCTAAGACTAAGTTTTTATAGATGAAATATTTTTTTCCCAGAGGGACAAATGTGGAATTTAAAGGTAGATTACAGCTGCAACAGAGTGTATCTGTGAGAGCAAAATCCTGCCCATATATGTGGGAGGCCATGCCACAGATTGTACTGAATGGCAGGTGTACTTTAGCACAGTGATATTTCTGCAGGCCACGTATTGTCGGAGGATGCAAACTCAGTTATGGTGTGGTGTAGCCGTAGATGTGTGCTTTGCTTACACTCATCAAACAGAGTTAACGATAGAAATGAAACAGTCTCAGAGCAGAATGTTCAGAAGATCTCGGGCCCTACCCCAGAGGTTAAGATATCGGCTCCAGTTCCATAAACAGAATAGTCATCCTATATCCAAGTCACTTTAATTCAGTTTACAAAAACATGTGATGGGCCATGCTAGGGTTTCTGTTAATCTGGCAAAAACTGTGTGATTTAAAATGATGCTGATAGAATATATTTAAGTCTATACATTTCCCTGTATAAGATTTAAAGAACTTCATTAGAGTTTCCATGGTGTAGCCAGTTAGGGATGGAAGAGAAATAATAATTCAAAATGGAAATGGAGATACTATCTGCAAGCAGTATGTTGAACTGTCTGAGCAGCATATTGGTTATTGGTTATGAAGAGAAGCCAATCTGAATTAAAAACTTGGCTCTGCTTTGTAAAAGCTTTGTCCCCTTGGACAGGTTAATATAGGATTGGGCTTAAAATTTCATTATTTTCTTCCGTTGCCTCCTTGTACAGCATCATATTTTTTTCTAACTATAGAATGACGAAAATGGCAAAACACAGTTTAGGAACTTTTGTAAGGACTAAGTTAATTTGTGGTAGGATGTAGAGTATTTAGCGCACATATTTTCCCCAGCGAATGTCAGTTGAACAAGAATTTGAAATTGTGTATGAAAGAACCTTTACTAAATGCACATCGTGCTGCTAGGCACACTGTTAGGCACTTTTTCAGCCAGAATGATGACAAAGTTATCTATGGATTATATTGCCTTAGTGGCATCAAATTAGATTTCAAGGCTTCAGTATCGTTAAACACCCAGTTCATTACACTTGCCCTTCCATACCTGTCATTTTCCAGAAGTGGATCTGGACATCTTGGGGGAAGTCTTGTCAGTGTAGGAGGCAAGGGTTGGAAGATCTGTAAAAGCCCCTCAGGGTTAGGGCCTTCAGTCAGGGTGAGCAAGGACAATCCATGAATCCTGCCCAAATAGTTTGGTTTTGCATTAGGAGTCAGTCTCATCTCAATTCTAGCACTGTCTTCATGGCTGTGATACAGACAGTCATTGGCACAACTACCAGGGTTTGGATTTGGATATCTTTCCAAGAAAATGAGGTGTTCTAATCCTGATCATTAAACCATACCTAAAAGCTCTTGGCTTGATTTCTATGGCACGATCGTGGTATTTCATCATTTAACTTACCACCTAAATTGTGTTCCTACTGAAGGTACAAGGACTGAGCACATTAGCGTAGTATCAAGAATAATTTTTATATTAAACTCATTTTTAACGAAGTGTGTACACATCACAATTTATATGCAAAGAAATTGCAATGTGCTATATTTTCATGGTTCTTTTCTTAAAGAGAAATGTTTCCTGTGAGCTCATTTCACTCTCTTTCCAGTACTTCTTTTTTTGGTGCCAGGATATTGATGTGTACTAACTACTAAGCTAAATGACAGTATAAATATTTGAGATATTCCCAAAGGCAGAAGAAGCTTTCCTTTTTTTTTAAGATATAGAGATGACAATCAGTTCTTGGGAGAAACTGGCTATTAACTACCTGCTGAGTTTATTTGCACATGTCCTTCTCTTTATATTCACGCATCTAAAATTAATTTGTTGCTAGATTACTTTTTTGTATATATTATTATATTGAATAATATTAGATTTTTGAGGGAAAAAAGAGGGCAATTCTAAAGCATTATTTTAGGTCATTCAGTCTCTAATCTTTTCTAGGGCTCTTTTGCATGTAAAGTGTCTTTTTATTAAGTTATGGAAATTGGAATCCATCTCCTGGTTTCTAAAAACAGTTATTTTGTCTGTGTACCAAAGGTTTTTATGCTTTCTTCTCTATTATAATGTCTTTTTGTATGATTGTATTAAATGTTCTGCTCCCTGAGTGAAAATGTCTGTTTTTCAGTTTTGCTTTTCCTTTTATATTTTTCATTTTCTTGATTACTTATGCTTTGGGTAAATCTGTGCTTCCTGAACTAATAGATTTTCAAAGAGCTTACCTCTTTGAAATTGGCACTATTATTAAAGACAATACAGAGAATATTATTAAAAATGTATACCATGTCATAATTATCTTCCTCTCTCAATTTTTCTGATACACATTTTTGCTAATTTTGTGTTGGAAAATACTTTTTTGGGAATTATGAGTATTGGTAAATGCACTGAATGCCAATAACTTTTCTTCACCTGCTTGTCCTGGTATTTGGCATTATTAAAAGGCAAGATATTTTATGTTTGACATGCAAGACTATGAATGAAATGGAGCCATTATTTTACTTTCTTTTGGGTAGGATCATATGTACTCTGGGAGAATTAAGGAAGGAATGTGATTATAAAAACTACCCTTTTGTTTGCTACATTTTGCTATTACTCTGATAAGCACTTTCTTTCAGTGCTAACTACTGAAACATATTTCTTACTAATTACTCTGCTTTTTATACATTTTAGATTCATCTTATTCTTACTGCTATTAATTACTGACAACATTATTTTGGGAAAAATATTCCTCTGTTTAGGCCTTCATTGACTCCACATTGCTTGTAAAGAAATATTCAAAATGCTTATCTTGTAAACAGAAAGTTGGAAAATGAAACTCCAACTAGTGTTCCAACATTATCTTGCTAGAAACAGAAGTGTGAAAAGTGGTAGCTCTATAGATTATACTCTTATGGACTTAACCAATTATTTTTTTCTCTAGGACCCAGTCTCCTTAGAGATAAATTGAAGAAAATTTCTGGAGGAAAAAGCAGACAAAATATGTTCAATAGAAATTAGTTTTAAAACATTTTTATTATTTATTTGGCTCATGAATTTCCCCATTTATGTTCCTCTCATTCTAATTATCCCACATGAATGAAAACATTTCTGTTGCATATCATCATAACTCTTTCATCCCATAAACTTAGTGTGCTATTTAAATCTATGGAAATTATCTGATGACTAATAATATATTTTATTTAATTGCCAGTTTAATCAGATATGTATGTTTTGACTCACCAATGGATGTTGAGCATGTTATATTTAAAATGCCAGAGTACCTATATATGTAAGATTCAGCTTATTCTATGTACAGTCTATTCACATGATCACATTTTGTAATGATTATCAGAAATTTCAAGATTGGACAAGAAAACCTGCAAAAGATTATATAGCAAAAATACGTTGGTCTTATTTCATATCTCTGACTATTGTTTGTAATTATCTTGAGATAAGAGAGCTATAATTAAATTTTGTTTCAAAAGTAGTGTGTTGGGTTGGGGATTTAGCTCAGTGGTTCTGGCAACTGTCTTGCAAGTGCAAGGGCCTGGGTTCAATCCCCGGTAACCACATACCATACTGGGTGTGGAGACTCACGCCCAGCAGCAATCAGTACCACATATCACAGTGCCAGGCATTGTGGCTCAGGCCTGTAATCCCAGCACTCAGGAGGCAGAGGCAGGAGGATTTTCACGATGTGAGTTTGAGGCTGAACTCAGGGCCAGCCTGAACTACAAAGCTATAACCTGTCTCCAAAAAAAAAAAAAAAAAAAGTATGTGTGTTCATTTGTATATTTCTAGGTAAAAGAAAGAAACAAATTACTACTTTCTGTTTGGTGATAATACCAAATAAAAAATAATAAGTACACCAAGAATAATGAAAAAGGAAGTCTGTCAAGAAATTATATTTCTAGTTGTATATAATTCTGATGGAAAAAGGATGGAATTAAGAACATAGTTCTTTTAAATGAAAATTATGTACATGTAATTATAGAAAGGCTAGATTTCTGCATAGTAATACATTCTTAAAAACAATACTTAATACTTCTCTTTTTAGTTTCAGTACAGAAAGACCTTGAAAGTGAAGATTCTGACATTCATACTGAGAAATATAAACTAGAGTAACATGATAAACAACAACTTTTCTTAGATAATTTTCACTATAGAACTAAGCATCCTCTCAAAAATTACAGAGAATTACATACAAAGAATTAAAATTTGTATTAATCTGTTTCTTACTGGTATTACAAGTTAAGGGAGATTGGATAACATTATAGAGAAAAAAGGTTTATTTAGCTCACAGTTCTAAAGATTTAAGAGTGATACTGTATCTTTCAGAAAGTAGCAAGAACAATGTGATGAATAGGTTGGAAGTGTTGGGAGTATTTTGCAGAGGGGTTCAATGACAATGCAATTTACATTTCTCAAAACTTAAACATTCATTATATATTTATATCAAATGTACTACTACTGTACTTCTTTACTATTATACCTAGAATGTCATTTAAAAATTTTTAAGAATCAAGGACAACCTTTAAAGAAAATAAAGGTATATTAGTTACAGAGGGAAAATATAAAAACTATATAGTATTTCTCTTGAGGGCCCATAAATAAATAAGATAGAGCAGTGAAAGTAAATGTGCTAAATCACAATTCTTTATCCAGTGAAAAGACTTTTCAAAAGCAAAGACATAGCCATTAAGATAATTACTTAACAAACCAACCCTAGAGACTAACAAGTCTTGGGAAGAATGTGGAAACATTAGAACCTTGACCCACTTTTGATAGAACTGTAATCTGGAACAACAAAGGATTTTCAAAAAGAGTAAAACAAAGAGTGATGAGGTGATGTAGCAGTCTCACGTCTGGGTATATGTTCAAAAGAAATCAAAGCAGAGCCTTGAAGATTTATTCCCACATCCACGTTCACAGCAGAATTACTCATAGTGAACTGGAGGTAGAAATAATCAAGTGTCCACAAAATGATGAATGGTATAGACACGCAATAGGAATATACACCAACCTCAAAGAGAAAAAAAAATCCTGTCACATACTACAGTCCCAGTAAACATTCTGGAAAATACGTAAACCAGAAGAAGCTGATCAAAAAAGAAAATTCTGTAATATTCCACTTTTCTGAGTAATCACTCAAAGAAACAGAAAAGAGAATATTGGACAGCAGAGATAGTGTGGGAGACAGAGGGCAGTGAGAGTCGTTTCACAGGGGAAGAGCTTCAGATTTACAAGGTGAAATCTTCGGGAGGATAATTTACATAGTGGACACACGTAACTAGCTCACTATACTACTACAGGTGAATACAATGCTCAGTTTTATGTTGTTTTTTTAATCTGAGATAAAAGGACATAATGAGTCTTCATTACCTTTAAAAAAGTAATGAAATATATTCTTAAACAAAAAATTGAAGTAATTTTCAAATTTTTAAAATCTTAAAGATAAGGATAATAGCATTGGTGTGAAATTTAGTTCTATGTAAGAAATAAAGAACACTGGGAAAGGAATGAGTACAAGAGAATTTTATTTTTCTGTTTCTTATCTGATCTATTAGAAAATTATTCACTTACTGTAACAGAATATTTGTTGTTTCTTAAGTGATAGTTCATAACAGATAAGTGAAAGGAATGTCAGTAACATTAGGAGATAAGAATTGGCAATATTTAATTCTAAGGCACCTGCACTGATGGGAAGCAGAATACAGTTACTTGAAAGTCTCTTTGTATTAGTAGTAAAAGTAATTTTAATTCTAGGACAACTATAAAGTATACATGCTTATAAACATGATCACTTTAAAATATATGATCTAAATTCAGAATTTGAAAAATATAGGCTATCACAGTCTATTTAAAAATTTTAAAAAGGAAAACAGGTATGGTGGCATATACACAGGATTTTGTCTAATTTACATGCTTTCCTTTTGTGGAAATTCTTGTGAACAGGATAAAACTATGAGTCATAGATTGAGATCAAATATTTTCCAACCACATATGGACAAAGAAATTGTATCTAGAGTGCATAAAAATTAGCAAAAATTCAATAGTAATACAGACAATAAAAAAGACAAATATAAAAAAATTTGCCAAACAGTATACATGGATGATGTGTACAATAGCGTGGGTAACCATCAAGAGAATGAAATTCCACATTAAATTATCACAAAGTACTTATATAAATAGGTGCAGTTATACAAAGGTGAAATATAAATAGGTGCAATATTAGCAAAGATGCATAGAAACTGGGTTGTTGATACGTGTCACAGGTGAACACTTAAAAAACATTAGACTTTTAAAAATAATTAAAATATGCAATCACCTTAATATTTCCAGTTGACCCTTAATATATATCACAGAGAAATTAGATATGCATTCAGATAAAAACTAATACATGGATATTCATAGAAGTTTTACTAATAGAGCCCCAAACCAGAAGCACTCTAGATGCTTTTCGTAATGTGAATGTTGAATAAGCTAAAATAATCTATGTCAAGGAACCATATTCATCACTAGAAGTAATCTACTAATACATCCAAAAACAGGATGCATCTCTAGTGAACTATGCCAAGACATAAGCTAATACCAAAGGTTAAATACTGTGAATTTATATATAATTACTTATAATTATATGTATTCTAGTATGCATTAATAATTATGGTATATATTATCAAATATATATTGTATAATTAATATAGTAATATACTACATATAACTATAAAATTAATGTTAATATCTATTAAAACATATTATATATAATATATATTTTCCCCAAACTTCATCGTGATAGATCAGTGGGTGTCAAAGTTTCAAGATAAGTGGAAGGAGATTCAAGTTGCTAACAAAAGAACAACAGGAAAAGTGCTGTGGAGATGCAGCTATTCAGTGTCCTGGCAGATACAGGAAGTTGCCTGTGAAATACAAAGTTCTATAGAGCTAAATGTACACACACTCATGAGTACCTAGAAAATGAGTAATTGTCAGTGTCGTATGGTTTTATCAAAGTTAGTGTCTTTGTTGAGATACAGAGTTATACATCTACAAAATGACTTTATCATGAGATGAAACTGCCCCAACGGTCTGAGGAAATTCTTTGTATTTGATACAGCTATATTTGATTCTAAATTATATCAATGAAATTTGAATATGAAACATACATAAGCATATAGAGTTTTAAAAAATATTTTACCTTACATTTAGGTATTGAGAATGTTTTTACATATCTTTTCTAACATCTTTACCATATCAACTACTGTGGCAAGCCTGTCTTTATAAGTAACAAAGCATAACCGAGACCTTCTCTTTCAAAAATCCTGAGATAATTTCTACTGCTGTGATGTGTTTGTGATACCTAATTTTTTTTTTTTTTTTATCGGAAAAGGGTAGTTGCTTTTGATCTTCTTTCTGAATTGTTTAGAATTTTTTCAATGGTCATAGCCCAGAATACATACTTTAAAGATCCTCGAATTTTTGCTTTGGGTAATTAATTTCTTTCATACTTTTGAAATTTTGAAGATTTTTATTCAAGTTTTTGACATTTTTTAAGGAAACAAAATGAAAGAATTTCTGTACATATTTTTAAATGACTAAAAAATTTCCATCAGGTTCAGAGTTTCCTTTTTTTCTAGTTTAAAATTAGTTAAAAGTTGTGAATAAGGGCTGAAATTAAGTTAAGTATGCTGCTTGAATCTGACAGTATAATTGCATGATTACTAAACATTTTTAGTTAACAATTCCACTGATTTTCAAAGGTTTAGATCACACTTACATTTCCAGAGAAAATCCCCTTGTTAGAAAGTATTATCCTCTTAATACATCCTGAAGGTGATTTGAGAGATACTGTTGTGTTTTCTCTTCATTGTAATGTTTTCATGGTTTAGAAGTAAAGTTTTGCTGGACTCATAAAAAATGTAAAAGACCTACTGTCTTTGTATTTTGAGGAATTTATGAACAGAGTTTTACTTCTCTTTTAAATATAAGCCACTTGGGATAAGAATGTGTTTTATAATGAGAGATTGAAGTTCTTTAATAAATCTTAGACTATTCATATGTTTTTATCAGTTTCACTAGTACTTCTGAAAGTCTGTCCACTTAATCTGTAATATGGAAATGATTAATAATATCTTTATATCCTTACAGCTTTATTTGTAGTAGTGCTCCATTTTTAATTCCTATGAGCAAAAATTTAGTTTTCTTTAATATTCCTGAGTATGCATCCATTTCTAAATATCCATATAATCAAATTTTAACCTTAAAATTTTATATGCTGTGCATCTGTTTTTATTTTTGTTATTATTTATAACCAAGATGACCCAGCTTAAATGATATTATAACTGTAGGAGTTTTAACACAAGTTTGTGGTAACTATAAGAGATAAAACCACTAGTGCATACCAAAAGAAAAAGTAAAAAAACATAACATTCCAAAAAAAGAAAAAATGGAAAAAATGGAAGGAAGTGGAAAAAATGGGAGGAAAGTGGAAAAAATGGGAGGAATAAAGAAGCAAGTGTAAAATATTTGAACAATTATAAACAAAATGTTAATATAAATTCCTTGCTTAATAATTAAAATGCATCTTTCTGTGTAATAATCCTGTTCCATTCCATTTAACCATCAGTGTAACCAAACAGTGAAGTGTGTAATTTGAACATTATGTTTTTAAAATCTGCGTCCATTTAATATTTACATTTTCCATTTCTCCTGCTGTGATATTCTCCTTTTCATCAGTTTTTTTGTTTTCTTTGTCATATTCATTCTAGTTGTTTTCTCTTTTATCAAAACAATTGTCAGCGATGTCTTTGAGTTATAATCATATTTTCTATGTTGCCTATCTAGTAATTATTGGTGATGTTATAGACAGTGTTGCAATAATGTAAATTTTCACCTAAACAAATTTTCTCTCATCTTTTTTGCAAGTGGCAAGGGAACAATAATTTTAATCAAATTAGAAAGAAAATTTGATAAGGACTTAGATATTGTAATATTGACTTCTTTTATTAAGCATATATCACTCTTCCTGGCTATTTGATTGAAATGGTTCTTGATTTTGCTCAACATCCAAATACAGTAATGCATCAAGCTTTTACCTTCAGATGTCTTAGACCATCTGTCTTCTGAATATAAAATTACATTAATATTTTCAAATGTAATAATTTCAACAGTCTTTTTCTTTCTATGTTTTTTTAATTCTATCAGTGTTTTTACTCTATTTTAGCAGCTTTTTTTCTGGGTATTTTAGCTTCTGATAAAGACTAGAAATCAGATGAAATTTACTAGAAGAACAAGGCTTACATTTGAATCCTTTTGTTTCAAATTTGTTTCACTAATATCTCATGTGGAGTAAAATTCTAATATGTATTATTTTTATACATGAATTAAGTTTATTGGTACATTTTAGGAATACATTATGATCTTATTTTTCACTGAGAATTAATACTTGTATATGATATATCCCAATTAGTTTTTTCCATTCACCATCTCTCCTTGCAACTCCCCAAACCCCCAACCCCTCTAAGCATTGTTTACATTTTTTCCTTTTGACCATCAAATATTTTCTTTACCTGCTTTGCTTTCTCCTGCCCCACCGAGTTTCCCTTCCCTTTAAACGTTTTCTTCCTAGTTCACAATCCCTATCATACATTTTGGACCTCATTTACACTTTCACTTTTTCACACTAGAGAAATGTTATGGTCTTTATACATATGTGTCCTATTTATTTCATATATCAATATGGCCCTGAGGTGGATCTATTTAGCTATAAATGCCTCTAACTTATCATTCTTTATAGTTAACTACTACTCTATTTTTAAAATCCTCTTTATTATATATTTTCATATAAAATAGTGAGAGTGAGGAAAAGTTTTCTATAGGAAAAAGGCTGATTCTTTGCCTATGGCAAGAATTAACACACAGGAAACATATGCAGATTGTCAAGTCACTTTCAAAAGCCTTGTTTTCTGTAAAATTTAATTTTACCTATTTTGTGTTGCTTCAAATTACTTGGATGTCTCTAAAATATATTTTAAAAGATTTATGCACACCTTCTTATTTGCTGAGGTGTGAACATAAACCTACGATGACCAAGTTAACTGTTTCCTCAAAGGAAAATTCTTTCCTTGGGTTTTGATGCTGGACAAAATTGTGTGGTTTTTTTAATCATGAAAGTAATGAAAAACCTAATGGTTTGATTTTCATATCATTTTGCATCTCATGATCTGTTAAAGGCAGTTTTTCAAAGTATTTTCATTCAAACTATTAGAAAGAGGAAAATCAATCAAAATTTCTAGGAGGCTTTTGTAAAAGTATCACATAAACCTTAGTGTAGATATTTGAATATTTCTGAAATAAAAATCATCAATTAAATTTTGTAGAACTGGTATCTTACCAACAGAGCATTAAAATTTTGTTAGACCGGGCCGGGGAGTTAGCTCAGTGGCTCCGGCGCCTGTCTTGCAAGTGCAAGGACCCGGGTTCGATCCCCGGTATCCACATACAATACTGGGGCATGGAGACTCATGCCCAGCAGCAGCCAGTACCACACACCACAGTGCCGGGCGTGGTGGCTCATGCCTGTCATCCCAGCACTTGGGAGGCAGAGGCAGGAGGATTGCTGTGATGTGAGTTTGAGGCTGAGCTCAGGGCCAGCCTGAACCACAAAGCGAGACCCTGTCTCAAAAAACCTAAAAAAAAAAAAAAAAAAAAATGTTAGACCATAATGAACCATAATAAGTATTACTATTTATCAAAAAATGAATACAGAATCTCTTTTCACATTTTATAAATGTATAAGATAGCAGTTTGTAAACTTACTGGACTCATTTGTTTATAATAGGTATTTACTATGCAGTGATTTTAATTGAAAGCAATGGAATTTAGGAAAAATTGAAAAACCTGTTGTTTTTATAAGGACTGAAATGAGTATTCTGAATTTAGGTTTTATATGAAATTAATTTTATGTCCTCCACTGTATGTATACAACATAATTTACAAATAATAAAATATGTAATTGATCTCATTACAACTATGAGGGACAAAAGGGATACAGAGATAGAGGAACAGACCTGGACAATCACTTTTTTTTTTAATAAGAAGTTCCCCAGATTATTCTTAAAAACATACATGGTTTGGCCACAGCAGATCATGAATCCCAGAGTAATTAAGAACTGGCAATAATAATCTGAGTACAAAGATCAGTTGACAGTAGATTACATTTTTGAACTTTTATTTCCTAACTATCTCATAAACTACTGTTGCTATACACTCCTGTTTCTTTCCTTGTTATTCTCTCATAGTATTAATCTTCCTGGTTTGTTTTTTATGTCTGCCGTTCTCTAATTAATCTCCTAAAATTTGCTGTGCAAAATGGTAGTCTACTCCACTCAAAAAGTTCATTTCTTTCTAAAAATTTTTCCAATCAGAATCTAATAACAAGCCAAGGCTTTTACTTAAAAAACAAGTATGAGCCTCATGTTGATAAATTCATAGTTTCTGCAGGATGATTATATACCTTTTCCTTTGCCCCTCTCTCACATTTATTCTGCTCAAATGTTGTCCATTCTGTCTTTATTCATATCAAGAGAACTTACTGGGAGGCTGAAGAACTCAGTGAAATTTCAGGCTAGTTATTTATTTTGTTGGAGACACAGAAAGAGAAGAATTTTATAAAAAGGCATCTCTCATTCTTAAAATTTTCAGAAAGTATTATTGCATGGGACAGGAGGAATACTTTCTGTTGGTAGTGCACGTACATTATTTGATCTAATGATAATGTAAAATATATTTTACATAATGATACATACTTGCCAACAGTTCAAGTTGGCAAATGAATTATACAATACAAAACAAGTCCCTCATAGCCTGACCGTCCTGTGTGTAGGAAATCACATACTGTGTGAACAGAACTTCTTTAAAAGAGTTTTCCTGAATAATATTTCTAACAGTGTAAGGAACCAAGACCTTGAAGTAAACCTTTTCATTTTTGAAAGTGCATTTACTACTTTAAGATTCTGTGTGGAATCCTCTGTGCATTTATACGCCGCCTCTTACTTCTTGCCCTGTGTACGTGAGTTCTGACACAGTAGAGAATGTGAAACCAGCTTATTCTCCAAAGCTTACTTCTGATGGTGGATAGGGTACAGGTCAGTGCTAGTGTAGACTGCTGCATCTTATTACGTTGCTACCTGTGTGCTCTGTTTTGGAACTCAAATGAAATGCACTGTTTTGGAGAGATCAATCCACAGACATTGATTAAACACCCCTGATGAGCACCACAGAGAAGGATATTAAAGTTGTATCAAGTGAAGACTACACTCTAAAGGTATCAAAGAGTAGCTGGTGATAAAACAGACAAAAAAGAACGCACTGATAATATCATAATTGTATAAAGCCAAAGTTAGAAGATAAGAGCTGCCATATATAAAATCAATACCCGATTAAAATAGAGAACATGACAGTTGCTTCCATATCAGTGAGTAAAAGGTACACAGACCACATCAGAATGTGCAAATTCCAATGAACTGTAACTTAGCCCAGTGGCAGCAGTCTGTGGAGAACTGAAGTGGAAGTTACTGCATTAATACTGGTGAAATCAGTTGTGGTTGTAATGGTAATAGTCATGTAGTAGAATTGCTACTGTGTATAATTTGAAATCAGACTCAACAGAATATGCTTATGTGAAGTGAGAAACTTATGTGAAATGTGAGCCTAAAAGATATCACAGGTGACTAAGATTTTAATCTGAGGAAATAAAAGTGCTCACTGCCATTCAGTGAGCTAGAAAATGCTAAAGTAAGATCTCATTTGAAGAAAAGAAGTTTAGATTGAAATGTGTTACGCTGTTAAAAATTCTAGTGTATAGGGGATGGAGTGTTGACGGGAGAGCAGAAGAATGGAGAAAATAAGAATCAAGATTATCACGTAGAAGTACAAATTCAGTGATGAACATAATCATTATTTATACCTAAAATGGACTAATAAACTCAATAAAGAAAAATAATACAATCACTGAATTGAATAATTGACAAGGGTGAACATTTTGGTATGCTAATTCTAATTCAATAAATATTTTAAAAATTTTAAAATTCTGGTATAAATTACAAAGAAAGTTTGAGAAACTAATGTGGAACTCATTATTTTAGCATGAAGTGGAGATATACTACTTGGAGTCAGCGGTGTACAGATTGTGTCAAAACCATGAGACTAGAAGAGATTATGGGATTACGAGCATGGAAAAAGAAAAGGTCAAGGGACAGTTCCTTAAAGCATTCCAAGATAAGGAAGAGCTGCAGGTGAGGTAGAGAAAGATCTGTATTTAGGAGTTGAACCCTGTGACAGTATATACCAAAAGCCAAGCAACCCAGTTAGTTTGCAATGTAGGGCATGGACTACTGCACCAGTACATTAGAAACTAGATGAATGCTGCCAGAGAACCATTGCCCACAGCACTGACTGATGTATGACCTGAAAAGGGCAGCTTCATAGACAGATATGGAAGGAGGAGGCATTACTGGGGGTCCAAGAGAGATGAGGAAACTAATGAAAAAAATGGAGGCAAGCACTTCTGGAAAACAAAAGAACAGTTGGGTGAGAATTGGGTACAAATTACTTCACCTTTTCATCATGGAAGATATCTCCACATATTTATATGCTGTTGCAATGACCTAGGAGAAAGGAAATAACTAAGAATGAATAAGGGAGGGGTGAAATGCTAGAGATGTGGTTTTCAACAAGTGGAAAGAATAAGCACAAAGGGGCACACAAAATAGCTAACACTCAGTAGCTGCCCACCTGGTCATCTTTCCTGTATGTTTACCAGAGGCAAGCTGAAGTAGATCCAGTTGGCAGACTTGGAGGAGTTACTGTAGGCCGTTCCTCTTCTATTACTTTTACCAGTTCAGTGAAATAGGAAGGAGAATCATTTATCAAAAATAATTTAGTGGAAAGATAATTACAAAAAAAATATAAAATAGTTTTTGACCAGCATTATTAAATGCTGAGACTACAAACTGGCAAAAACACTAGAACTGTTAAGTAGCACCCATATTTGACAGTCTGGGACAAGTAAATTCTGTGTCCTTGGTTTTATGTGCTTTTCAGTCACATTCATTTACTTAGATGCAAAGAATAGAAAGCTGTAGTTATCCAGTATACTGCCTTGTATAGATCTTCAAAAATTTAGAGTTAGGTGGCTTTGAGTAGAATGAATGAAATTACAATGTACGATTTGTTTTCAGAGTTAGTATTTTTTCCTGCTATTATTTGAGATTCATCCATGTGTTTTCTTTGAGATTAGTTTGCTGTTCTTGTTTTATAGTCCATTGTAATGGTCTACAAGAGTGTATCGTAGACTATAAAATATGCAATTTATCAATTCTTCTGCTGACATTATTTCCAAAATATAGCAGTAATAAACATGTGAGGAAATTCTTATGATGGGATTTCATTATGTGTAAGTGAAATATAGGCTGGAAATTAAATATTTGCAGGTTCATGAGGAAATATATAATGTGTTTTTACTATAATGGTTCTTGAATGAAATTGTGGATATTTCTGGGGCAACATGTTTATTCTAGATTTTTAATTAAATTTATTGTTTCCATAAAAATAGAAGTTTCAGGTTAATTTGAAGTATTTTGTACGACATATGATTTCCACATTTTATTACTGCTTCTGTGCCTTATTAAAATTAGAAAATAATGTATTTTGATTTATCGGTCAGAACAAGAAATTTGTATAAACTACCAAATATCTGCTTTCTAAAAAGATACATTATATAAGAAAATTCTCCATCAACTCCAAAGGTAGGCCTTCTCAGTGTCATAATGCTTCCCTAGTATGTGCTAGACCAGCACTTCAATCCCCAGCAGGATCTCCAACATAAATGTAACTATCAACGTATGCTAAATTGTTTTGACAAAAGTTGGGCTGATATACATTACCTGTTTTCCCCATAAATACCTGGGAGCCAAAAAATAAATTGGAACTTAGAATTTCATTGATACCCCAGAATGGGAAATTTTGAAACAGTTGACTTAGAAAAGTGGTTTTTTTTTTTTTTATTTAGTATAGACGAAAGTTCTCTATGTTTTAAACTATGAACTATGTTGCAAATACTATATTCTGCCATAAATCAAAAAGAATGAAAACTGTATTATGAAACTACTGTGTTACTGAAACGCCATGACACATTTGTCCACTTAGGAAGCACTCAAATCTATCTACGTTTCATTGACTTCTTTGCAGATACGAAATGCTGCATAAATTCTTAATGATAACAACAGTGACCTAAGTGACAGTTATCTAATGGTTTTCAGCTTTAAATGTTGGTGGTGCAAGTTCAGTTCATGAGAGACTAGTGCCTACACCATGGAGACCTTTATCACAATCAGCACTGATTTGCAATCTAAACAGAAAGGCCAAGGTTAGAATAAAGAGTCTAAATTCCCTTCTTTTTTCTGTGACTATTGCTTCTAGCTGGACATTACAAGCAAATTTTTATATATTCACTTTGCACAAATTCCTATTTCAGCAGAAGATAGAACTCCGCAGATCCAATTTGCATTGAGCAGTGTTGCATGGTTCAGAGTCAGAGAAGCTGGATTTGAACAGACTGTAGCTTTTTCAGCGTTGTAGCATTAGGCACCTCATCTCAGCTTTGGAATTCTCCATTCCTTAAATCTGTAAAACAGGAATAAAAATACCTCCTGAACAAATTTATAATGCTGTAACACTGAATAAAACACAGACGGGTGCAAAATTGTCAACAAGATATGAGTTTTTCAGATCTAAGATTTCTTGAACTAAGTTCCCACAACACCTCAGTACTGTTATCTATAGCGGTTACAAAAGTTTTAAGAAGTTAATGAGATTGTATCAGTTCTGTGTTACTTTTTGATTGGATTAGCTTCTATTTATCTGCTTGGCTCTGATTAGTGGAGTTCAGTTGATATTAAGCGATGAATGATAGTTGAGCTGCTCCTTGTGAGAGAGTGCCCATTATTAAGCAGCATCTCCAAGCTGTATTGTTTCAATACTGATTCACTTTTTAAATTTGTTATTGTTATCAGTGTCACCTAAAATTATATCTAAACCCTATCAATTTACCTTTTTGAGTCTATGTTCTCACATATTATGTATTTGTCTCCTATTGAAATCGTTTGAAAAACAATGAGACTGTTTATTCCATGCCTACCTATTTACCCATTTTTTTAAAACTACATTTAAAATGAAATACAAATTCTAGATAGGCATTAATGGTACCTGCCATCTTCCACATTTGCATATCAGTTCCTTTTCCTTTCTTTCACACCTTCATTCTGACCTGTCTTTTTATTGGCTTTCACATTGCTGCTAATCTTTGATCCTTTGGAATACTCTTTTCTCTTCTTACCCTAAAGTTGATACTTCAATCTTCAGGTTACAATTAAATGTCAGCAGCTCTCAGATACACTATTTCTGACTATTTTATGTAGTTTTGTCCATTTTAAAATTTTAAATGTGTTGCATTAAGTTGCTTTGGCCAAGCTTCCCCACTAGAATAAGAGCTGCACAGCCACAAAAGCCATGCATATTAAAATAACCAATGTATCTCATGCTTTTAATTGAAGGCCTAGAGCACATTTGCTTCTCAACATATATTTATAGATGAATAAAACATGACTCATTCCATAGCTTTCTGAATGGTTGAATATTTTAAAACTTTGTCCTTCCATCAAAAAAAAAAAAAGAAAAGAAAAGAAAACAGCAACCTATTAATCAGATTGATAATACTTGCAAGAGAGGCTGGAGATTTAGCTGAGTGCTTCTGGCATCTGCTTGTCAAGTGCAAGGCCTCAAGTTTAATTCCTGGTACCATATACCACAGTGCTGGGCATGGTGGCTCACACCTGTAATCCCGGCCCTCAAGAGACAGAGACAGGAGGACTTCTGTGAGTTACAGGCTAGCCAGGGCTATATAGTGAGTTCAGGGCCAGATTGAACTATGAAGTGAGACTCTGTCTCAAAAACTGTATGATTAATAATAATAATAATAATGATGATACTTCAAGACTCTATATTTAGGCTGGCATTTTATTTTTCAAACATGATTTCCTGTTATATTTTCATGAATGATATATCCTTTATTTGCTGTGATTTCACAATGCATCTGTTATGCACAACTTAAAAATATCTGTCTTCAGATGTTTGATAAAGGAATAGCAATAAATACTCCCAAAGTCTGAAGAACACTGATCTCAATTTTATCATTAATGTCCACTCCTTAAGCCACAATCTAGAATGATCTTTTTATACATAAACCATTTAGTTTGTTATGGTAATTCCACTGACAAGAACATCGTCATTTTCTAAACATGTATCTCAAAGAATGTCAAAAATGGTATAAGAAAGAACAAGTAACCTATTTTTTTAGTTGATTGGTACATTTTAGGCATACCTTATAAACACATTCATCGCTGGGAATTTGTACCTATACATGATGTATCTTGGTTCTTATTTTTTTCCTATTTCCTTGCCCTCCCGTCAACTCTTCCACCTCTCCCTATGTACATAAGCTTTACTTCTACTTTTCCTGCTTTTCTTTATTTTTTTTTACATTTTCTTCTTTCCTTTTTCATGCTTTCCCTCCATAGTTTCTCTTCCCCTTTAAATATTTTCTTCCTATTTCACAATATATTTTCTACATTTTGGTCCTCCTTTACACTTTCAGTTTCTCACACCAGGGAGACAATTTGGTATTTACACATGTGTATTCTGTTTATTTCATTTAAGAATTATGGCCTCAAGGTGCATCCATTTAACTATAAATGTCTCAAGTTTATCTTTCTTTTTGGTTGAATAACATTCCATTTTAGTGAAACAAAAATCCCACATCTTTATCCAATTACCAGTTAATGCACATTTGAAGATTTATCTATTACAAATTGTGTCACTATAAACAGTTCCAGTGACAAGAACATCATTATTTTCTAAGTATTTGCATTTCAAAAGATGCCAAAGATGCCATAGGAAAGAACAAGTAAACTGCCTGTTTTAACCACTGGATCTTAAAACTCTAATTTGGCAGATTAGAAAGCTAATAGATCTGTTTCCATATTTCTGCTTTATGTGTTTGGTTTCTGTCACATTTACTGGAAATGACATCTACACATTATGTTCAATGCATATTTCAATTTTTCAGATAAAATCAAATAATAAATACTAAACACTATTCTATTTTTTTGGTCTTACTAAAATAGCTAAACAGAAAAGGGCACTATTTAAAAATATAATCACATATTGGCTGATGCTGAATTGTATATTGTAACTTAAATTATATTGGATGGAAATTTCTGTTCAATGTGTTGTGAAAATACCTGGCCTTATGCAAGATTTTTGCTGATTACTTATGATTTATGTTCTCAAACTCTGTTCCTTTTAGTCATCTTTCAATCTTTCTGTCATACCTTACAAAACTCTAGGTCCTTTTATATTTACATGGATTTCTAATTTCAGTCACACTTGTCACCCAAAGCATTTGTGTAAAGAAAGAAATAATAATGTGTATTTACAGAGAGCAGTTTACATTGCAGCCAGGTAAACTTTTTAATTTCCTCTTTTTGCCTATATGCTACATTTTTGAATAATGCTCACATAAATATTAGCAAGATATTTTCTTTACACATATTCTTATTTTACATACCAAAATAAGTGTTTTAAGTAAAATAATTTAGAATAAAATTTAATCTCTGTTAACTAATAGAAGAGTTTTAATAGCAATCAAAGTTCACACTGACTGACCATGTGGATGGCATTTCCCTCAGATAACCCAAACCTCATCTGGTCTTAAGAACTGCACGTCTAGGGGCCAGGGATTTAGCTCAGTGGTTCCAGCACCTGTCTTGCAAGCGCAAGGACCCGGGTTCGGTCCCCGGTAACCACATACAATAATGGGTGTGGAGACTCACCCCAGCAGCAATCAGTACCACATACCACAGTGCCGGGTGTGGTGGCTCACGCCTGTAATCCCAGCAGTCGGGAGGCAGAGGCAGGAGGATTGTTGTGATGTGAGTTTGAGGCTGAGCTCAGGGATAGCCTGAGCTACAAAGTGAGACCCTGTCTCAAAAAAAACCAAACCAAACCAAACAAAACAAAACAAAACAAAAAAAACCCACAAAGAACTGCGTGTCTAGTCAATATTTGAGTCTTGCACCAATTCCTTCATAAACAATGGCAGTAACTTAAAAGTGTATTGATGAATATATAAAGGGAAACCTGTTTTGGTAATGTTCACCTGTGTGATAGCATAGAGAGCTTACTGTATTATCGTATATTGTTTATTGGAAAACTATAGTGTTTTCCAATAAAATTTCAGCCAGAATATAAAAGGAAATGAAGCAAATTTCTCCTAGTTTGATTCTCATCATTTCACAACCAAAATTAAGTTGATTTTAAAACCCATACACAGAACTTTCCCCTAATTTTGAGTGATCTCTGTAAATACATGCCAGCAGGATTATTCTTGGGGCTGCAGATTCAGAGTCAGGAGACAGAATGGTCAAGATCTATTCCAACCTTGTGTTGCCAGAGCTGCTACTATAATGCCCACTCCTTTCACTGAAAACAGTGCAGAATTCCAATGCTTCATTTGTTGGTCTTAAAGAAAGACAAGGATGCTCTTTCCACAAAGGTTCTCTGAATTCCATGAAGCATAAATTTATAAGTAGGTCCTCCCAAAGATTTACTCACAAAAGATCATAAGTTCTTTGTTTTGTTCCTAACTGAATTTTAAGATAATTTCTTGTTTTACAAACTGAAGTTCATTATAAATAGCCACTAAACTATATAGAATTTGTTTTGTGACTAAAATTATTTGATATTAATTCCTGTAGGAATATTTTTTATTTGATCAACATCAAAAAATTGAAAGAAATTACTTTATTCTACATGATAATAATCATGTAAGAAGAATTTATTTTCAAATTTAAAACTAAACACTTGGAAGATGCCGAGTCATACTAGCTAAAACCTGGAGGAGCTAAGTCGAGTGCTGTCTTTTCTATTCACACCTGTTTTGCCCACACAGTCTTATTGCTGTCTCATCCATGGTTGTGTAAGGTTCTAAACGCAGCTGAGGATCAGATCTATCAGTTAGAGACCCGCCTCGTGGATATCACAGAAGATGAGACAGTCTAAGCTCCTTGATGCCTTTAAACAGATCCCAATGGTACCTGAAATTCCTTACTGAAGGTTCTTTAAATTGTTTCCTTTTCTCTTAATTCTCTGTAATTGTTCTTCATTTTCATGGTGAATATTCTATTACTGATTTCAGATAAATCCAATCCTGGAAGAGCTATTTAGGCTTCCATGCCTGGCTATGTATGTTTACATAAAGTGGTCACACAGGAGTCACTTGTTAACATAATACTGTAGTAAATAAATTGTGTAAACAATCTGTAAACAGTTGCATGCACAATTCAAGGCATGCTGTATTTTAGCAGTTTTGGAAATATGGGGTTCACCATTCAGTGCTAATCAGTTCATATTGGTCCAGAGATCAGGAAAAGAAACACATAGATCACAGAAATATCCGAGAAAAGTTCATCTAGTTTTATTCAGGGAATTGAAATTTAAGTAGTCACAGTAAACATTCTAGATAGGGGTTATTTCTACTCAATTCTAGTGTAATCTGTGGTGATGGTGAGTTCACTAAATATATATGTTGTCTCATTCATTGTTCAGAATAATTCTAGAAAATGGGGCGATCCCCATTTTACAGATAAGGTATGTGACTAAAAGAGCTTTTTCCAAGGTTGCACAGACAATATATTACTGAATTAAAGCTAGACTGACTAGGAGAGATAACATCTGGAAAATTACACTTGAACATATACCCTAGATATGTCACATATAATCTGACATAAGGTGTTTCTGTCCTTATCTATGCCCATAGGACCCACAGGAAATTATTTACATTTAAATGGAATTAAGAGTGTTCTGTTTGGTTCCTCAGTCAGCTGTCCATGTTCAAATGAAATTACCCTTTTGCATGGGCATTCTTTAAATATTTTACATGATCAGAATACAGTATGATTCTGTTTATCTTCTATTTGCATATTAGAAGAAGCCTTCTTTGACGTATTTGATTATTGGTATTATTTTAAGTAATAAGAACTGAGTTAACTGAGTGAGAGTATTTCTTGTTATGGGAATCTTTGGTAGAGGTCATGTGTCATAGAAGATGGCCAGATCTCAGTCTTGACAGTCAGGAGTGAACTGTGACAGAAGTGGATGTTTTCTGAATTTTAAATATCTTTTTAACTTGTGTGCTTATGATTTTCATGTTATTTTTAAAAAGTACTTTGCCAGAAAAAGTTTTCAAGAAAAACATTTCTCCATCCCACCTATCTTTATTTAGAAAATTTAGACATCATAATGCAGTTCCCTTTGCTTTTGAAACAATTTAATGCATTCATATAAGCTCTTAAGGTTCTAACAGACTTAGTACACGCAGGCCTTTGAAACACTTGGTAACTCCTTTGGAATTTTGGTGACTTTTGTGAAACATTCATGGGATAGACAGGCTTTAGTCTTTTCTCCTGAGCTACTGAGTGCACACTGGATAGACTTTCTTGTGCTTCTGAAGGTATTAATTATTTAGAATCCAATCACTTTAGAGATTATCTATCATTGTTATAAGTAAATGAAATGAGAAAGTTTTACTGTTACATGCTCACTGAAAGCTCAGGAAAACATAAATAGCTTTTTAAAGTACAACTTTACAATAAAGCATGCTACTTTTTTAGTTTTTTTATACAATTCTCCTTGGTAATGAAATAACACAATGGAGTTGTTTGAATTGATGATCAAAATTTTTGTGAGCTATCACAATTGGAGTGGGAGAATATTTTATTTTTCAAGTTATGTCAGCAAGAAAAGAAAATAGTCAGGAAAAGGTTACATTTGAATATGTTTAGCATTTCCTCCATTTTGACATATTTAAAAAATATCAGTTAAGCATTTATGATTATTGTTTTAGGTATTCACTACATATTTGCATGGTTTGTACAAAATCTTTGGAAACAAAAATATAAAAATTTATTTTTATTGTAGTCATCAATATTGAATAATGAAAGCTAACTTTAAAATGTGGCTGTTCAACTAGAGAATATACAGTATAACTAAATTCTGATATTGTAAAATACTGGAAAAACTATAAGAAAACATTATATTTATACTCTATATTAATCATGTATTAAATGCTACAAATAATTCTTTACAAATTTTTGAAATAAAGAAGTTCAATTAAAATTTCCCCCAATTGTATATATTAACTCTAGTTATCTTTTAGGAAATAAAGTTTGATATTCAAAACAGATCTTGATGTTACAATGGAGGGCATCTAATTCTTAAATGTGAAATATAAACTTTTTGCACAGCCTTTGAATTTGGTGATTATTTTTACTTTACTCTTAATTACAGAGCTTAACTGAAATGTTTTTAGACTAAATTCATCAAAATCTATTCCTCTGACTTCTTATGAAGGGATAAAAAGCAAATATTTATTTGGATCACAGAGTAGGTAGTCTCTGCTTTTATTCCTCACGGTAACACTGATTTAAAAATGTTCAGGGATTACAGGACCTCCATGAGGCTATGAACCCATATGAAAGGTCATATAAACTGGTTAAATACAGCAATTAAAAAGTGAAATTGAACAGGTAAGTTTTACTTGTGCGAACCAGCTGTCTTCCAAGCTGGCAGTGTGAAGTACCAAGAAAGATGTGCTTGTCTAACGAGAGAGGTAATTTTCCACACTGCCTGAGAAAAGGTGAAGCCAATTATATCAAGCTCAGTCAGTGATAACAATCTGAAAAACTAGTCAATATTAGGAAATTAATATATG
Source organism: Petromus typicus (assembly GCA_004026965.1). Taxonomy (NCBI): domain Eukaryota; kingdom Metazoa; phylum Chordata; class Mammalia; order Rodentia; family Petromuridae; genus Petromus; species Petromus typicus. The sequence goes on from PVIR01005766.1 coordinate 37,566, forward strand.
AATAAAATTTTAATTTCTCCAATGATAAACCATTAAAAAGAACCAAACATCAATTTTGGAGCTGAAGACCACTATGATTCAAGGGAAAAATTCAATAGAAACTGATAAAACCAGCTTAGATCAAGCCAAAGAAAGAATCAGCAATCTTTAAAATAGGTCATTTGAAAATAACTCGTCAGTGGAGGAAAAAAGGAACAGGGATGAAAATGAGTAAATGAAACCGATCAGACATCTGAGACATCATCGAGTGACTGAATACACATGTTATGGGAGTGACAGAAGAAGAGAGTGAAGAACAGAGTTTGTTTACATGATACTGGCTGAAATTTCCTAAATCTAAAAAGAGAACTTCACACCTGGACCTATGAAGCTCATATAACCCCAGGATAAGTTTATTCTAATGAGATGTGTATCAAAATATATTCTAATGATATTGTCAAATGTCACAATTTTTAAAGCAGCATAACAAAATGTGCTCATACCAGGGAATAGTGTACAACTACTACTGAACTTATTGGCACACTACGTGCAGGCCAGGTGAAAGCAGTATGGCCTGTCCTATAAAAAACCCTCAAAGACAGGAATGTTAGGAGTATTAGTAACAATAAAAACATGTTGATAGTTGCACAATATAAAACAAGTAAATGATTACATCAGAGTATGTGTAGTAGAAGTTACAGTTTTCCTGTTCAGAAAATTTGATATCAGCTTCAAGTATAGTTACAAATATTAGGAATTTTCAGTGAGAACAGAGTTGAAAGTGTCACATTTCCTAATTTGAAATGTTACTTAGCTACAGTAATCAAAACACATAAACAAATGTCAATACTATAGTGTTTTGGTATGTAAATAAATATATAGTATAATATATACAATTATTAATATATTATATAATTAATAGATATTAATATAATATATATTTAACAATGGAATATATTATGAAGACCAGAAACAACTTAATATATACAAAGTAACTGATATTTGACAAGGATGGATGCCAATAATACTCAGAAGGTAAAGGATAGTCTCTTTAGTATATACAATTTTAAAAAACAGATACCACATTCAAAGGATAAAGTCAGATTCTTAGTCATCATATCTAAAAACTTTAAAATGGATTAAAAACAAATTTAAGACTTCAAACTATAATCAAGATACAATATGACAAAAGATTTCCTGGATATTTGCCTTAGAAATTTTTTTTTGTATGGTACACCAAGAGCGTAGGAAACAAAAACAAAAATAGACAAATGCAGTAACATTAAAATAAAAATCCTGTATACAAGATAGGGAATAATCAACAAAACAAACAAAAAACTGGTTGGTATATGGCTCACAGGTAGTATTTGCCTAACTAAGGCCCTGGATTTGATCACCGGTAGTGCTAAAATTTATTTTTAATAAATGAAAAAGGAAGAAAAAAAAAGCAAACTATAAAATGGAACAAAGTATTTACAAATGATAAATCTAATGAGGCTTCAGTGTTCAAATATATTTACACAACTCAGTTTCAAAAAAATATCAAATAGTCCAATTTGAAAAAGGGCAACAGAACTAACCATATACTTCAAAGTGATACATTAATGTCTAACTGGCATATGAAAGGAAGCTAAACATTGCTAATGGGGGAAATTAAAATTTCAGCCACACAGAATGATATATTAGGACTATATAGAGATATTGGTGATATTCATATATATCCCTATATGTGTATACATAGATAATTTTGTTGGTAAAGATGTTAAGAGGGAAACCATTTTACCTTGTTGATGGGAATATAAATGAATTTAACTGTTATAGAAAATAGCACTTAATTTGCTCAAAAACTTCAAAATAAAGCAACCAGTGTCGTCTTATTTCCTTGTTGGAATGCACAAATGTCACCAAAAATTAAAGGACATTATTTTATCCCTCCTTATAGATTCACTCTTAGGTCAAAGGCAAAAGCTGCATAGAGAAAGGGCTTGGGACAAGCAAAGCCATTTGTCTCACAAGAGGCAGGAGCCCACAGAGAAGGCAGGGGTTAGAGAAGGGCATGTGTGTGCTGTTCCCTAGCACATGTCCCAGTTCTACCTCCAACACACCCTCCTTCCCAACAGAAACTGTTAGGAGAGCACAGTTGGGTTAATTCAGTGATAAGCACAGCACACCCACGAACCTATTACCTTTCCAAAGCTCTCCGTTTGAATACATGAAGCCTGGGGGGGGTGCATTTTAGACCTAGAATATAAAATTCTGCCCCTCACCCCCTAGACACTCATGCCCATTTTATTATTTCAGTGCTTTGGTGTCTTCCTGCATTTGATTCCCTGTACCACATATCACAACGCCGGGCATGGTGGCTCATGCCTGTAATCCCAACACTCAGGAGGTGGAGACAGGAGGATTGCTGAGAATTTAAGGCTAGTTTGGTCTATATAGTAATTTAAGAGCCAGTCTAAACTACAAAGCAAGACTTTCTCAAAAAAAGCAAAATTTAGTCAGTCTGTAAAACCTACCAAAGTCATAAAACTTGTGGCATTTCTGAAAACTACAAGTTGAGGCTTTTCAAAAACTCAAAGAAAACTGTCTTAGCTGTTAGCCCTATAAAAGTAAAGCGTTAAATACTGCTAGCATATAGTTATGTGGTATAAATAGTCCCGTTCAATTGTGAGAAATAGGGAAATATAAGAAATGGGATTGAATGAGGGAAAAGAAAATAGCCTTCACAGGGCAAAGATTAAATCCCGTTGTTCCATGTCAAGCACCTAGAGCAAGTTGCAGCCTGATGTGAACAAGGGATTGAGCCACCTGGCTTCTATGGAAAGACCAGTGGCAACTTTGACGTCCCTCTTGGATTAGCTGTGCTCACTGCTTGAGCCTCCCTAATGAGATAATCCACATACCTGCCATCTCCAACTTCCTGGGATCCCGAACTACATTTTAACTTTCATGGCATCATGCAGTGTCCTCTGAGGGGCCTACTGACTGGCTTTCCAGGCTTTCTTTTGAAATCTTGTTGTAAATCTCAGTTGCACAACCTCATATTGTATGCTCATAAAACCTGCACCATTTGGATATCACCAAACCTTCCACTAGCTTAAGCCATAGCTAGGCCCCCACCAGTAAGAGTCGCAGAGGTTTTGAAGTGCCTGGATACCTGAGTACTGTGAACTGAATCCTGGGTAACCAGTTCTCTAGCCATGTTCCTATAGTGCTCTGAGGGCAGAGTCTTTCAAAGGAATTTATGTCATTCACTCCATTCACTCATTCATTCATTCATTCATTCATTCATTCATTCATTCATTTTTAGAGACTGGGTCTCACTGTGTAGTCTAGAATGCTTCAAAACACACAACAATCCTTTTGCCTCAGCTTTGTGAGTAGTATTACTGGAATGCCACCACACCTAACTTGTATTTACTCTTTTATACCCGAGAGCCAATGAGGGGTTTGATCTTACCGACTATGAAATGCCCTTTAACCATCTTTCCTGTTGTCCCGATGCAGAGTACATGGCTGGTTTTTAATATTAATCTTTTCAGCAACCATTGTCTTCTTTTCCTTAATTGCACAGCTTCTCCCTTTCTGGTAACATTAAAACCACTTCAGATGGGTTTTGGGTTCATATTCTTAAAGCTAGATTTGGCAAAAACAGCTAGCCATACCCATGACACAGTTACAGTGTTGGGATCCCTTAAAGTTTCCACCATCAGATCACTTAGTGTTGTGCAGTGAATCTCATGTTCCTGGAAAGTCTAAGAATATGGGCAACATAGAGACATTTTTCTGCCAGGGAATACACATAAAGCCTTACTTCAACTCCAAATGGAGTCATTTCTTCCGTCTGAAATCTTGAGTCTATATACTTTGTATGCCTATCAGCATTCTATCTTCAGCATTCTCTCTCGAAAATTTCCCATCAAGTTCAGCTTACACCATTCTAGGGATTTTCTGTCCTGTATTCTATACTCCGCCCCCCAGTTAACTAGTTCTAGAAGCTTCTGAGTCACATGATTGTATATACCACAGCAGTGACCCTATCCTCTGTAACATAATCTGTCTTAGTTACCTTCTTGTTGCTATCACAAAGTACTCAACACTTATAATTTAAAAGAGGAGAAGTTTAGTTTGGCTCACAATTTATGTCCACAGTGAAAAGAAAACACATCATGGTGGAAGGGCTTAAGCAGAGGGAACTACTCAGGACCTTATGGTCAGGAAGCAGAGAGAATGGAGGAGCCAGTGATGGACATATGTCTTTCCCAGTCACAGCTTTAGTGACTTACAGCCAACCAGGCCCACCTAATATCAGTACAGTTATATGTGCAAAAGTGGATTAATGGACAGAAGAGTATAACACTCCACTATCTAATTAATTTCCATGAGCCCCACTTCTAAGCTTTTCAGGCACATTCTGTATACCTAGAAATCTCACTTCTGGCTCTGTATCCAAAATAATTAAAATATTGGTGAAATATGCACTCCCATAATCACTGTGCCATTATTCATAATAGTCATGTTCTGAGAAAAACCCAACTCTCTTAAATGATAAACTGATAAAATACAACAGATTATATATGTTCCTGGATATAAATGGAATTGTTACAATAATGTTTGCAAAAAATAAATTAAATATTGAAAGTATAAGTTGAAAAGTTTTGAACAAACAACCTAAAACAGCATAGCATACATACCTAGCTTACCTTCTGTGTGCTCAGAATAGTTACATGATAGTGCCAATAGGCAATATTGTCGGACACAAAGGCTGTTTTATAATAAAGTACTAAGTATTTAAAAGTACTTTATAATAAAGTACTAAGAATGTTATACTGAAAGTAAATAATAGTTTAAAAAGGCATATCTGGGGCCAGGGATTTAGCTTAGTGGTTCCGGTGCCTGTTTTGCAAGCCCAAGGACCAGGGTACGATCCTCGGTAACCAGATACAATACTGGGCATGGAGAGTCACACACAGCAGCAATCAGTACCACATACCACAGTGCCGGGCATGGTGGCTCACGCCTGTAATCCCAGCACTCAGGAGGCAGAGGCAGGAGGATTGATGTGATGTGAGTTTGAGGCTTAGCTCAGGGCCAGCCTGAACTACAAAGTGAGACCCTGTCTCAAAAAAACCTAAAAAAAAAAAAAAAAAAAAAGGTATATCTGGTGGACATATTAATAGAGGTCAGTGAATTCAGAATTGAAATGGTATCAGTGATCAGAGGCAAAGTTGTTCTAGAAGTAAAAATAAGACTGTGGAAAATTGCATATTGGTATTATAAAACTGGAAGAGAAATGTTATCAAATTTCAAGCCTGATCAATATGTGGCAGATAATGGTATTTGCTTAAGTCCTGTATTATTTAAGTATGGGAACTGACAGCTGTACAGCAGTTGGTTAGAATCTGCATTATATATGTGTGTGCGATATGAAAGCTGGATCTTTCTGTGAGCTTAGATTACCCTCTATTTTCTTTTGTAACCCCAAAGTACTGGTTTAGTGAATGAAACAGCTGTCTTATACCGAGTGCCAAAATCATAATGGTTTTGCTGGCTTGCTTTTCAATCTGCAGACCCACAAGATCATATTACAATAGTTCCTTTATATTAAGGCTGATAAAAACAAAGGTAATTAGACTTTTTGGTGAGCATTATCAATAATTTAAATTTTAAATATTTTCTGATATATACATGTATTTATCTGCTCCTTCAACTGCTTATTTGTGATGAGACAAGAGAATGAATTTTGAGTTTTAAAAAATCCTATTCTCATGCATATTGTGGTAATATTTTAGCTCAGAAATTTCTAACAGTTCATGGTATCATGATGCCTTGAAAATAATAACACAAGACTTTTTGCTCTATACTTTATAAATATATGAGGAGTATGATTTGACCGAGCTGACAATGACTGGGTGATGTAGAGGTTCCCACCAAGTCTCCTTGTCTTCCTCTGCACATTCAAGATGGTAGTTGGCTCTTTGAATCATAAATAATTTTTTTTATGGAGCTCTACATAAGGCCTTCCAGTAAAGTGTGGTTGTTTAGATGATTACATTTGAAATCAAAAGGAAACTGGAAATGAGACTGAGTACAGGTAAGACTGCATCATTTGGAACAAAACACAGAACTCATGCCACTGAGGAGCTGGTTGCTTATCTGCAGTCGTAGCGCAATGCAAAGAGTCATTATAGCTTGTGATTATTTTATTTACATACAGATCAAACTGATGAGATGAAGTGTACATGTGCTGTACTTCTTTGTTTCCATCTGACTATCATTAACTTTCAAGATTAAATAAGAAACTTATTGAACTGTAACATCAAATACTTATTAGTAAATTGCTAGGTAATTATACATGTATGTAATATATTTATATATTTATACATAGCTTTACCTAAATCTGCAGCCAAAGCCACTGGTAACTTTGTATAACTCTGCACCATTAATTTCTTCAGAGTGACATTCTGATGTGAGCTGAACAGATGGAATTGCAGGATTGTTCTAGCAAATTTATCATAAAAAATGCATCCGACACCTGTGTAATTTGCCTAATCATTTTCCTAATAAGCTCCCACCATTAATTATGCACGATTTCCACAATGCAATCAAGATAAAAGTAAATCTGATGACTTAATACCCTTCAAAATAATTGGTTCACCCAACACAAGGCCTCCTTTGCTTTCCATAGCCAGTTTAGTTAATTAGAAAAAGGGTGCACCCTGTCGTCGTCAGCAGAACCGAGGCTGATCACTTGGTGGGAGGTAGACCTGCTGGGTTTTGGGCAGGAGTCAAGGATATTAACTTGTGAAAGAATGGAAAGGAATATTGCTCCTACCCCTTCCTTTCTTCCCGTCCCCATCCCCCTTCCAACTTCCCTGCCTCCCCCCACCCCGCCCCAGTAGCAAACAGATGCGATTAGTGTTCTTCAGCCATCAGAAACCTGACTGCAGGACTCTGTGGGTCTAATGAGAATCAACTTTTCTGAGGCTGCTGTCTTGCGGTGCAGTCCACCTGTCACATCATTAGGTGCAGCATGTGCTTTGAATTCACTTTGCTAAATGAGATTTACAGGCCCCGCTGAAACCCATCCCGCAGCATCCCTGCTTCAATTAGCTAAAGATTAATTGTCTGAGAAAGGGAATGAAAGTTTTACTTCAACTGACCTGAAAAAAAAGGTAGGGGAAAAAAAAAGAAAGGAAGAAAAGTAAGGTTCAGGTATTCCACATAGGCCTGAGGCAGTGTGGAAAAACGTGATAATTTAAAGGTGCCGCAAATCTCTTACACCTCGCCTGGATGAATGAAATTAACTAGCACTAAAAGCTGTCAAATTAAAGGTTGACTTCCAGATATTAGCACCTTAAATGTCACCGAATATTCTTTTTCTTTTTTTCTTTTCTTTTTTTTTTTTTCTTGGCAAACAGTCGCATCAACACACCTGCACATGCACACAGCATTTCCTTACTGCTGTTCCTGCTAACTGCTTGTTCGTGCCCAGCCGGGAGTTACTTGCTATAAATCTTTGATGTAACCATGGCTACAAAATAACTGGCAATTACAAAATTTCTTCCATGCTAATGTTTCACTAATTATGTTTGAATATGTTTTAATGGAGAAGAGGAATTGGAGGCGAGAAAAGCTTCGGGAAGAAGGGCTGAACGTGGGGTATCTGCTCCCATCTGCCATGCCCGGAGTCATTCCCTGTGCTGCGCAGACACAGGATCGTCCAGCAGAGGTCTAACACTGGCAGCTAGAACTTCGTTCTTTCTAAATCTCAATGCAATTACAGAAAAACAAAACCTTTATCTTGATGAGGAAAGACCTGATATAAATAATCATTTTACCATTATGGACTATACAAGATTTGCATCGGTAATAGAGCTTTTCTTACCAGCTAGAATTATTTAACTAGTTAAATAAGAAAAACATTTAGTCTTTCTGCCATCCAGTATAAGGGTAAGCATGGGCAATCTCATCTCCCTGGCATGTCACACTTTGTAGAGGACAAGGAGAGAGTCGACAAGCTCACATTTGTGGTGTGTGGTGAGCCAGGGCTCCTTAAAGTCTTAGCTTATATTTAGAATATTGAAAGCGATCACATCTTATTAATGCCTATCTGAATTGTGGACTCCAATCCCTCATTTCAAATAATAAATTCAGAAACTATAAACCTAACAAGGTAAAATCCTTACCCAGACACACAGAAAAGTGTGATATTAAAAGTGTAAACAAAAGAGAATAGAAAGAAAATAGCAAAACTGAGATACTATGTCTTTGAATGTAACTTTCTTGTCATCTATCCTAAAATAATTAAACAAAAAGCAAATAATATAAAGGAAAAATCTTGAATTATTATGTGATATTAGAGCATCTATTTCCAGAATAAATCTACTGTTATAAATAATAAACCTCACTCTAAATATATTTAACTATTTGTTACTAAAGTACTATGATCCATAGATTTTAAAATCATTTAAATATTGGTTCTTTTTAAACTGTTTGCTTTAATGTGCATTTTTAAGAGAGTAGGCATTTTATATCTTCCATAAACGTAGATATTTAGGCATATTCTCATTAAATTGTTTTATTTTAATTCTTTATCTCAGTGTGTAAACCCAAGAATTTCAGAAAATTAAATTCTAAGATTTCACTTCCTCATTTATAAAATTAGACAAAGGCTGAAAAAAAACATGGCTGCCTTTGGTGACAGTTTTCTTAGGAAAACAAATTCTTCTGCATCTGTGGAACTTTGGTGGTTCAAAGTTCTCACTCTTTAAATCCAGTAGTTCAGACCTAGTCATCAGATAGGAGGTGACACATAAATTCTCCTCGTTCTAAACATTTCATGTTAGTATAAATATCTTCTGTGTTCTTTTTTTTTTTTTTTTTAGGTTTTTTTTTGAGACAGGGTCTCGCTTTGTGGTTCAGGCTGGCCCTGAGCTCAGCCTCAAACTCACATCACCGCAATCCTCCTGCCTCTGCCTCCCAAGTGCTGGGATTACAGGCATGAGCCACCACGCCTGGCACTGTGGTATGTGGTACTGGTTGCTGCTGGGCGTGAGTCTCCACACCCAGTATGGTATGTGGTTACCGGGGGTCGAACTCAGGTCCTTGCGCTTGCAAGACAGGTGCTGAAACCACTGAGCTAACTCCCCGGCCCTCTTCTGTGTTCTTAAAACAACTCTGTGAAATCATGCATGTACTGGATATCTTTTGTGATTAGCTTAACCATTGGGATCTTGATTTAAAAGAAAGGTGTATACTCAGAACCCTTTTTGTTTCCTGAATACCCATATTCATGTAATAATATATAACATGCACATATTAATTATATTACAGACATATTAACAGATATACAATTTAGTACTGCAATCCTACAAATAAATAGGTTTTATTTTGTCACTTTTTTGAGAAGTAAAGTTATGCTATGAAAGATAAAATAACTTGTTCGACTACATTCTAAGTAACTGTCCAACTGAAATTTAAACACCTTCCATACTTTATCCTGTGCTGTACATGACAAAATTCAAGCCCATGAATTATTGTTTAGAACAGATGCCTTTGTGATTTTCATAGATATTTGAAATAGTGATGAAGCTTAAATGATTTCTGTCTTACAGATTTAGCTGTAAACAAATGACTGTTAGGGGAGGGGATAGGGACGTTAAGGTGATTATGTATGATTTATCATATAAATGAACTATCACTCAACTGAGTCCTTGGTGGCATCATTTCCATGGTTTTGTTTTAATATCTGTAGATGTAAGACCATGACTTTCACCATTCCTTATCTTTGAGTATACCTTATCTTTTTAAAAATTTAGTTTAATAGACTCAATCTTGCAAAAAGTGCTAAGAAAATATATGAATGAAGTTCTACAATCTTAATGAAAAAAGTCTGAACATATTAAATGCATTAATTTTCATTACAAAATATCTTGAATACAATTTTAATTAAAACTTTAGTAGATCTTGGATCTTAGCAAAATAATTCTAGAGTTCTTAGAGAAAATATTATAAATTAGCACTTTGAAACAAGAATAAAAGACATTTCCTGCTAAATAGTGTATTATTCAAAACTATAGTAATAATTAGATACCATTTATAAGAAATTGGCCTAAAGACCGAAAGATCAAATCGGGTACCCTTAAAGCAAAAGCACACACATACATGTGTAAAACTATCCAGTTAATGGTGCCAGTGTTTCTTGCCTGGATAGATTCAGAGCCAAGACAGACTTCTATTTATGGGAAAATTTAAATTGGAGATCATGAAGTCTCTGCTTTCATGGTAGGTAATGGCTTGAGAGACTTCTGCAGCCCTCAAAGGCCAAAATCAAGTTTAAAAAGCTGCCCAGAATTCATGTGATAGTATTGATGCATAGTAAGCAAGACAAAGAATTTGACTTGAAGACAGTTCTTTTGAGTTAGCATAGTCAGAAGAAAAACACAAGGAATTTAGCATTGCACACTTTATGGAATCTCTTATACACATCGAATGAACAAGTTTTCACTTTCTGAGAAGTCCAGAAAGACATTTTGCTGAATAAAGTTACAGAAAGATTATATAACAGATTGATAGATGATAATATCCCAGACTTTGGCAGCGGTATGTATATACAGAGCCATGTATCTCAAAAACCTTCAATTAGACTCAATTCAAAGAGGCCAAAAACAAAACTAAGTAAGAATGAAATGCACACAAAAAAAGATCTCCCAGAAATAAAGGTGAAACAAAGTATGGCTCTCAAGCAATTAAAAACTTGAGAGAATTTACCAGAAATAGAGCAGACTTACACGAAATGCTTACAGCAGTCCTGCATCTAGCAGTGAAAGGATGATATCAACTAATATGAAAACATTGTAAAACTCACTAGTAGGATACACAAATGAGAAAAAAAAGTGTCCAACCTACTTATTACAGAAAACCACCGAAGTACTGGAAATCCTGGGTAGAACAATTAGAAGAGAGAAAGGAATAAAGAAGATTCAGATTATGAAGATGCTATACCTGATTGCAGATAACTTCATATACTGTATATAGAAAATCATGAAGGTGTCACAAAAAAGTGCTCAAATTACACAAATTTAGTGGTTTCAGGATATAAGACAAATACATACAAATCAGTAAAATTTCTATATGCTCTGAGTATGTGAAGAAGAAATTGAAAAAGTAATATTTGTAATAACTACAGTAAAAATTGAAATTTTTAGAAACATTTAATAAAGTTTAAAAAACTAAATTTAAAAGTACAGAGGACAAATAAAGGTGCCATTTCAAAAATTCTTATGAAAGCTTTCAAAAAACATCAAATAACATAAGCAAATCTGAGGAAAAAGAATAAAGCTAATAGTATTATAATTTCTGACCTTTGAACTCCCAGGCTATTATAACCAGATAGCTGCATGATACTGGCATAAAAACAGACATTTATGCCAGTGGACTAAAACAGAGAACGTAAAAGTAAATCCACATGTTTCAAGACAACTGTCCAGCAGACAAACTTGCCAAAAACACATTGGGTAAAGGACAGTGCCCTCCATATATGACGCTATGAATACAGTATCCAAGTCAAATGACTGAAGCTAGATTCCTGTCTCTTATTGTGTGAAAATATCAACTCAGACTAGATCAGACTTAAACATAACATGCAAAACTACAAAACTGCTAGAAGAAAACATGGGACTTTTGACACTGTTTTTGGCAAAGACTTTCAGATATGACCACAGAAGCACAGCAGTGTATATATTAGTCAGTGCTTACTAGAGTCAGATGTAGAAGAGTACAAGACGACCATACCTGTGCTAGCAATTCCAAGAATCCAGCCGAAGTCCTTGATCTCTCAGCAAGGTCCCAGGAATTAAGACGAGGAGTCTGGGAAGGAAAGTCCAAGGGCTGGTACAGAAAGACCAACTCTGGAAGTAGTAGAATCCACTCTTAGAACCAGGAGAGGCCCAAGACAAAGGCGAAGACCAGAATTCCCAGCCACAGTATCTGTGCAAAGGCCGAGAGAGGACTCAAGTGGAATCCATGGACTGGACCCTCGAGCTCCTCAAGAGAACAACTGCCATTCTCTGCGAAGACGAAGGTCTGAGCTCAGTGAAAGAGAACAGTTGAAGCTTGTCCAGGGGCAATCAGTTTAAACTCTGCCCTTCCTGTTCTTTTATACGGTTTCCCAGAACCACACTAACTCTGTTCAGGTGGGTGTTCCCACTCAGATTGAGCATTAATTAACCACCACAGGTTAAAAAAAGAAGGACAAATGGGATTACATTAAACTAAAAAAAAAAGCTTGTGCATTGTAAAGGAAACAGCCAACATAATAGAGAAACTATAGAGTGTTTGAACATATGTGGAGACTATTGACAAGGGACTAATTTCCAGAAGATATAAACAAGTCAAACAATAGTAACATATAAATATATATAATTTATCCCATTAAAATGGATTAATAAGATGAATAAACATTTTTCAGGGAAAGCTACTAAGTATCAAGCAAACATCAGAAAGTGCTCAGTATCACGGGTCCAGAGGGAAATGCAAACAAAAATGGTAAATCTTACTGAAGGTTGAATGGCTACTATGAAAAAGAAAAGATAATGCTTTTCAGTGAAAATGTGGACAAAGGGAAATAACCTTTTGCTGGGACCATAATTTACTACAGTTATTACAGAAAAGACCCTGGAAGTTTCTAAAGTATATTAAAGTGGAAACAATGTGACTCAACAGTACTAATATTGGATGCATATTCAAATAAAATCAGTGCCTCAAAGAGATACATGCTCTCATATGTTTACTGAAGCCCTATTCTCAGTAGACAAGAAACAGCTATCACCACAGGTGCCTGTAAACAGATGAATAGACAAAAATAATTCCCCCATAAAAAAGAGTTTTTCTATAAATGATTAAAAAAGGATGAATTTGATGAACATTATGCAGTGTGAAATATACCAGGACTTGTGTAATGACACACTGCACATTCTCCTGCATATCAGGAAGCTGGAAGTAGGGAGTAGAATAGTAGTTATTAGAGCCTCTGAGGGATGTAGAGGATGCAGGGAGGGAGAAGGGATAGGTAACAGGTAACTGCTTTTAATGTTCTATGGTAGAATGAAAGAGTACTTCAAAATAGCTGGCAGAATTGGAATGTTTCCAACACTTAAGAAGGTGTAAAGGTTTGAGCAGCTGTACATCGCAATTATCCTGAGGTAGTACTGTGTATGTAGAAACAGCACTCCTTAAGAAAACATTATACATTTGAAAAAACTTGGCAGTAGAGCCCAAGGTTATTTAAATGTTCTTATATTTTTATTTTACTGGACTATTTTGTTTCAATCAACTGTTTTGATAAACTGGTATCTTGCTATAATAGGAAACAGGACAAAATAATCAAAGTGTCTAAAGGGCATGTGTTCAATACATATCAATTTAAAGGTGTATAGAAAAAAACTAGAATTAATAAATGAAAACTCTGAATGTTCACTGTTACTTCAAAGAAACAAACATAAACAGCATAAGAGCAAAGTGTGATGGCACATATTTGTAATTGTAGCATTTGGGAGGCTGTGGCAGGGGGATCACTAAGTTTGCAAGCAGCCTGGACTATATAGCAAGACGCTGTCTAAAAACAAAACACATAACAGTCTAAGAAGCTACTTTTGATTCAAAATAAATACAGTGGAACATTGTGAATTTATACAAAATAGACAAAAATAATTTAGCACTTTTTAGAGTTAAAAGCTAAGTTTTGTACACATTAGTAATTTGAAATCTAGCATTTTAACTATGGGTCTTTGCAAAAATTTTAAACACTGTTTGAATTTAAGTTATTTAGTCTTGAAATAATCTATACTTTATGACTTTATGGGATAAAGAATAGGTTAAATATATAGTGTGTTTCACATAGAATCAGGCACTAAGCAAAAACATGGTAAATATTATGAGTTATTGCTGTCTCTAGGTGGTGGTGTAGTATTATGACTATTTTCCTTGCTTTAAATATATTGGAAAAGTTTTTATAATTGAATATCAACAAGTTTATTGTTTTAGGCCTTATTGCAGAAAATTTGTTACTATTTCTCTAGAGTCAAAGTAGCAGCATTACCAAGAAGAAATGCAGAGAAAGCTCTCTATTTCCTTTATCAATTGTTACTGTATTGTATACATTTACTATACTCTTACTTGTTTTTCAAATAATGTAATACACACTGGATCGAAGTCTCAAGACTGAAAACCTATCAATGAACAAAACATATCTCTCTCATTACAGAGTTTATAATCTCTTGGAAAAGAGAATTAGAAAAAAGTTCCATCCCGAGCCAATACATATGAGACAGAGAAATGAAAAAGAGTTAAAAATAGGTTGTTATCAGAAACTTAACTCAGGACGTATACCTGAAGAAGTAACTTTTAGAGCTGAAATTAGAATAGACACCCTACTCTGACAGTGGACTTGTGAAATTCAGAATGCAACCTGGGAATTTTAGCTCAAGTGGTATCATGCCTCTTTTGGAAAAAGACAGAACGGAGTTCGATCACTGGTGCTGCAAATAAAAAATAAAAAATAAAAAATAAGAAATATCTTACCATTCAAAAATCATATGAAATTCATGAAGCAAAAAGTAGATTTGCCAGTATACTCATAGTAAACTCCAGACTTTAAAAGATGTTGTTATTAGAATATTTCTGAGTATACAACTAAGAAAATCTTTAATTGATTATAGTGTACATATATTTCAGCTTCTAAAAGGTTGTGCAGTTTAACAGAAAAGTATTGCATAGTAATCATATCCCTGGAAGAACATCAATTTGAACAAGTATCTTCATGTAAAAATACCTTCACAAGAGCTGAGAAAATTAGAAGAGATAAGTTCTTGGTGACAGCATAACAATAAGAAGATACATATTGTGTAGAGTTTTGCATTATCCATGTTACTTTTCTTCAACACCACACATCACAGAGAAAGAAACTATTGCCAATCAACAGCAGTGGCTTTGGGTTATGTACAAACCTCTGTGACAGACTTCAGAAGACATAAACTCCAATTACACCCAGTGCTCCACCAGCTTTGGAACTCGTGGGATTCCTTTGTAGAGTTGGCCGCAGGCATCACAAGATTCCAGTGTGTGCTGCAGTAGCCATGCCAAATGCAGGGTAGAGAACGGCATTCTGGGGAGTTGGAATAGCTTCAAAGGTGTTGAATTATTACAGTTTGATATAAAATAAACAGCAAAAACTGTAATGAGTATTTATGTATTTTGTGAGCAAATATTGATACACAAGAGTCAAATATAATTAGTGGAACATGATTTTACCAATTGTACGGTATTTATTGCAGATGAATAATGTTACAGAGGTGGTAATACAAACATGTTACAAAGAATTCAAAATAGCTTTTTTGAGGAAGCTTGATGACTTTCTAGAATGTACAGAAAGACACTTGAGAAATTGAAGTAAGAAAATACTCAGAAATACTGGAGCTGCAAAGTAAAATGTCCTACCTAAAAACCACAATACAGACAAACAACAGAGCTCGTCATTCAGAAGAAGGGATTGTTATCTAAAGTTAAAGTACTTGAAGATATCCAGTGGGGGAGGATATAGAAAACTTGTGAGATTCGTAGGACAACATTAAAAGAACAAATGTGAGCCTTTGGCAGTGAGCAGAGAAACACAGAAGGGATTAAAATTATATTCAACAAAATAATAGAAAAGTTTACATACCTAGAGGAAAAAAAAAGTTAAAATGTCCTATTAGATTTAACCCAAATAATATTACCCCATGACGTATATTCAAATTACCATATATATTTTTAAAAATCCTAAAACAATCAAAAGATGAGACATAAATTACATATGAGGATCTTCCAGTCCCCATAGCATGAGACTACATGAGAAATCATTAGGTCAATAGTCAGGAAATCTGTACAGAGGCATCTATCTGTCCATCTGTCTATCTAGAAGCATAAATAGAAACCCATACATACATGTATATGTATATTTCTGATAAAATCAGTGATCAATTAGTAATATTGTAATAGTGTCCTTCTAAAACAAAGGAGAGGCAAAAATTTCCAAGTAAAAGCTGAAGGAGTTGTTATTAGACCTACCATACAAGAAGTGTAAAGGATTCTTGAAAATGAAAGAAAAAGACACCGATGAGTCACATGGAAATATTGGGAAGTTTAAAATTTACCAGTAAAAAGTATAAACTCAGAATACTCTGATAATATAACAGTGGTTTCTAAATCACATTGCATCTCTAATATAATGTTTGAAGGACAAAATTATTAAAATTATAATAATTTAATAAGGATAATAAAATGAAGTAAATTGTATCAGAAATCTAAACTATCAGGGGTTGTGAAACTAAATTGCAAAACTTAAAGGAAGCATTAAAAATGATTTCTAACATAAAATAACTTGTTATAAATATTAATGATTTTGTAACGCCTCAAGGAAACCATAAAGCAAAAAGTTGTAATAAGTATGTGTTACTACAAAAAGAAAACCTGAGAGGAAGTTACTCATTTACACAAAAAACTAGAGAAGAATACAATAAACAATGAGCAAATTAAATATAAGACAGTTGGCCAAAAGATAGTGGTAAGTCCTTCACTAACAGGCTTTTTGTGTGTGTGTGTGTGTGAATGCAGTGTAATTTTAAATAAACGAGTGGGTGAAAAAAGCTTCAAGATAGCCACTTCCCTGTAAGGACTTACAGAGATTCAAAGTGATGGAACGGTGATGATATTCCATGCAATTAGAAACCAAAGGAAGAAAGTAAATATACTTAGGTAGAATAAAGTTTAAGTTAAAAAAAATAAAACAATAATTAGACTATCTGACAAAGGCATAAACTGGAAGAGTGTAATTATAAATATACACTCAATATGGAAATATCAAAATACACAAGCTGATAGTAAAAACATAGAGATATACCAAAATATAATGATATTATGAAACATCAATATCCTTCTATATTTAATGAATAGAACATTTAGTCTATCTTAACACAATAGCTTTGGAATAAACATTCTTCTTCAGTATACATGGAATAGTCTCTTGAGAAGAATATGTATCAGTCCAAAGTGCAACTCAGGAGATGAAAATCATGTCATGTATATTTTTATCACACTGCTTACAGGTAGAAATCAACAGTAGTTGGAACCAAGTAAATTATATGGGCATAAAAATTAAACATCATGCTCCTGAATCAACAGTGTATTAGGGGGAAAAGAAGCAAAATGAAAATAATTCCTAGCAAACAAAAATAGTGACACACTATAGCAGAACAGCTAAGGAAATTTTGAATGGAAATACAGCAATAGATACCTATATCAAAAAAGGAGGATATAACAAATAATGGAGAACATGATATGCTATCTCAAAAATAAAAAAAAACAGCAAAAACAAATTCAAAACATAATTGTGGAAGGAAATAATAAGAATTAAAAGAAATAAACAGACTAAAAGAATACTAAAGATCAGTAAGCTGATTTTTTAGAAAATTCAAACAAGACAGAGCTTTGAATAGATTACCTGAGAAGAAAAGGATTCCAGCAAATGAGTTCACAGATTAATAAGAACATATCACAGAAATACCAAAGACAAGGTTATCCTGTTCTTAGCAACTATACACTAGTAAATTTGAAAACTTTGAAAAAATAGATGAATTTCTGGAGATATATGACTTCAAAGTTCTGTTCTGTGATAGGAAATCTGAAAGAACCAAAAATAAGTAACAAAATCGACTGGGTAATTAAAGGTCTCCAGTCAAAGAGTCAAAGAGAACCTCAGTACCTAATGACATCACTACTGAATTCACCTGAACTTTTATTTTTAAACTTTTTTGTACTAAACTTTATTTATTTATTTATTTATTTTAGTTTTTGAGACAGTCTCGTTTTGTAAATCAGGCTGGCCCTGAGCTCACTATGTAGCCCAGGTGAACCTCAAACTCAGCAATCTCTTGCCTCTGCTTCCCCAGTGCTGAGATTATAGGTGTGAGCCACCACGTCTGGCTCTACTAAACTTTTAAACAACTGAAACAAGTTCTCAAAGTGTCCTAAAAGACGTCTAAGAGGAAGAAGTATTTCCTAACTAATTCTACAGGGTAATCATTGTCTTAATACCAAAATCAAGTGAGAACACAACATAGAAAACTATATGCCAATGTCTGTGTTGAAGGTGCTGCACAAATCCCAAAAAACCACCAGGAAACAGAATCCAAAGGAAATGGAATGATAATTCACCAAGTTTGACTTATGTCAGGGATAAAAAGATTCTTCAACATAGATGAATCGGTGAACATAACGCATCACCTTAAAGATGAAAGTAACTATTGATTCATTAGATGCAAATAAAGGAGTACATAAAATTCATTGTGTTATGACAAAACATCTTTATTTTATTTATAAAAACAAAGTACCTCGACATAATAACATCACATTGGATACAGAAATGTAGAAAACTGTTCCAGTGTGATCTGGATCAGAAAATGATACCCACTTCTGCCACTTCTATTCCATTTGAGTATAAGAAGTTCTAATCAGGGAAGTCATTAAAAATAGAAGTAACATATAAACCACCAATTCCTGATATATATGAAATAAGCATATTAAATAAATACATTACTGTATATGAATTAGCAATATGTACAGTACCCAGCATCTTTATCAAAGGATAAATATATTTCAAAATGTATTATAATAAACAATAGAGTACTGTTCAATGAGAAAATAAATCTTATTACTTAGAACACAGTAAATGAATTTGGAGAACATTATTTTAAGTAAAATGAGTAAGCAACAGAAAAGAACTCTGGCAAGACCTTACTTATGTACCAAATCTAAAAATAGTGGTCTCACTAGAGGTAAATAATATATTGCCAATTGTGAGAGTGATTAAAAAGAAGAGGTGTTAATAAAAATAAATAAGAGGAAAAGGTGAAAGAATGTTGATGAAAATTATATAATTACAGTTAGGTGGAAGCAATGAATTGATATCTGTTATGCAGCATGATATCTGCAGATAATGATAAAATATTTTGTTTCAAAAATGCAGAGAATAGATATTGAATGTTTTCAGCAAAGAACTATGAAGTTAAATATCACACTTCTAAAATGACTATATTTTGTAACATTACTTTCTTCCAAACTTAGTTATGATTTCATTGGTGAGTTAACTTTTTTGGAGGGAATACCAGGGATTGAACTTGGGACACTATTTATAGTCAGGGACTGGAACCACTGAACTAAGTCCCTGGCCCTTAACTGATCAATTTAAAACTTGAAATAAAACACTAAAAATATTTTGGAGTATATATATATATTTATTATTATATATATATATAATATATATATATATATATATATATATATATGGGTGAAACTAAACTTTCCAATATAATTTTTCAATTTGTATATACATACATAAATTGATGTATCACACATTAGTAACAGTAACCAATACTCTTTACTGAACACTTATCTTGAGAAAAAAATGTAAACCTATGTCACAGGAGCTTCATGAAGTTATCATCAGCATTAGCTCTCTTTTAAAAATTTAAATAAGAGAGAGTCTTCTTCTGCCCTGAAACCATTTGTCTGTAAGTGCTACAATTGAGATTCAAGTCAGCTCTGTGTACCATCAGAGCCAGCATGATTAATCCATAGGTCATAATACGTTAGGTTTGGGCTCTGTATTCATATGAGAGATTTTTCTTTCAACTAAAAACTTCTCTAATTATTTTAATTAATAAATCCGAACTTTAAATCAGTCATGTGAAAAAATTTTAGTAGATTTGGCTGTAATACAATAATTTATTGATTCATTGCTTTTAAGTATGCATATGGGTTTGAAACAATTCAAGTGTTAGTTCATTCAGTCTAATGCAAAATCTCACAGAATAAATCCTTGACAGTCATGTAAAATTAAGGAAAGTTTAAAAGTTCCATGTATTACTAAACTAATAAATAATATAAATATATAATGCTATGTCCTCTGGGTCTTGCCATTCATATAGTCAGACTTTAGCTAATGTTAGTTAAATAATAATAAAGTTTCTAGAGTGAAATATATGTCCAGAGATGAAGCAACATTATAAATATGTATCTATTTATATCATATTGCCCCTTGTAGTGCAAAGGTTTTTCTCCAGAATGTCAAAAATTCTTCTGTTTTAAAATGGATATAACTAACATTCAGTACATTAAAAATATAATTCATATGCTAACACAAAAGTTAATGATATAATGCTAATTTTACAGTGCTGTAATCAGAACTTAAAGTTTGGACCAACTATCAAAATTGAACTGTCTCTGTGACTGAGTGTGAAGTGTCTCTTAGTTGTACTGGAAAATCATAGAAAAATAATCAATTAGCCATATGTCTTTTACAGCAATGAATGTGCACAGGGTAACTTTGGTAGGTGAGACAATTTGTCCAAAATATTAGAAAGAATTCATATTTTGTTACAAATATCTTAACATTGCCCGAATAGCACAGTGATGTTCTACAAGAATACCTCATATAATTTGTTTCTTTTTTTTCAATAGTAGAAATAACTACATTTTATTTACTTTACATTGAGTCTTCTACCTATTGAATTTTAATTTCCATTTCTGCAATGGGCATAAATATATCTGGTACATAGCTATGGAGATATATCACTTACTGATTATTAGGTCCTATGAAGAAAAAGCGCTATTTTTTCTATGAGCTATGAAGAAAGCGCTTCTAAGCGCTATGAAGAAAAAGCGCTTATTTCCAAAAAGCGCTATCCATCTTTGCTGTCATGAGTCTGACTTTGCAGGCATCCACTTTTTCCAAATGGCTATGCTAACAAATAAAAATAGTTTGAAAAGTCATTTCAATGGGGATATGAAGATATGGAATACTAAATTCTTAATACGTAGGCTTATAGTCACTAAGTGCTTTGGATTTCTGAATAACATCTCCACAGTACATTGAAAACACTGAACACAAATAAAAAAATGTTTTACCCTCCATATGTCCATTGTGTAAAATATATTTCAAGTATGTAATTCTTGCCTTCCAATATTTCACATCAAATAAGAGGATTTTAAAGGGCAGGTGTCAGGCAGTCTTATTTAGTGAGTAGTCAAAAGTACAGTAGAAAAAGTAAGGAATATTTTTGATATTAATCATTTATAAGGAATGAGAAGCATTTCACTCAGTGTAGTACTTCCTCTCTGCTTTGCTATAAGGGAAATTTTAAACACACACACACACACATGTCCACTCGTGACTGTGGAACGAGAATGCGATTACAAGTTTTCTCACAGCAGTTCGCTGCGGCCCAGCTGTGCCTTCAGTGTCCTGAGCCAGCTTGATTATGCTAACACACCCCTGGATTCCTTCCTCTTTTGTTTTGTTCCACCCAGGGTCTTAAAGCTTAAACATTCGACATGCTTAGGCAGTTTTCTCTCCAGTTTCACCCAAGCTGGCTGTGCGGTGAGTATTAGGTGGAGGTGTAGCCTGTAGGTGCAAGTAGCTTCTTCAGTATTTTTCCCCTTCAGCCATCTGAATGTGGGATGTTGTCCAGGATGGAGCAAATCTGTTATGGTAGAAAGTTAAACCATATCACAAGAGAGATAGTAGTGCCAGGGCAAACTGGCTTAGATCAATACCTTTGCAGGCATAAGTTGTTAGAAAATACAAGCTTCTGGGCTTCAAAAACATTAAGAGTGAGACTCCTTAGGAAGTCAACAATCCTTTTCACATATGAGGTACAACAAATTTAATAATGACCTTTTGAAGCATGGTGATAAGACAACAGACAGGATAATTTGTTCAGTTTTTAATTTTTCATGACTTAAGATTAAAGATTAAAGGATACACACACACACACACACACACACACACACACACACACACACTATATACAGAGTCTGCTAAAATATGTATACACACCAGGAAAAAAACCTGTATAAATATTTTAATACTAAATTTCTTGAGACATCATGAGATTAATGCAAGTTACCTTTGGCCACTGTGATTCTAAGAGACGAGGTGCTCAAAGTGGTGGCCATTAGCTTCCAGACATTAGTAAGGCAAACTGTTTCTTGAGTGACCTTGGTCAATGAGATTGCTGCACATGCATTTTCAAATTATTCTCTAAAGGCAGATAGTGTAGTTTTCTACAATATATGACATCTCCCAGGTTTGTCTTATGAGGGTAACACCATTGTTGAAAAAAAAAGTCATAGTATGGTTTGTTCTCTCTCTTTCTCTTTCTCCTTTCATTAACTTGTGTATATTTTTATAGATGTATATAAATTTGGAACAGAAGATCTCAAAACTTCTGTAAAATTGCAAATTTTTAACCTAAACCAGAGTTTAGAGCTTACTTACTTTTGAAGCTCTCTAGAACCCTTTTGCTACTTAATGGAAATATAGCAAAGCTTACAGTCAAAGTTGAACATCTCACACAGCAAGAGAACAAATATCTCCAGAACCCTTGACCTGTTACTCATTAAGAACATGATCTGTTTTTTTGTCTGAGGCAGACAGGGACATGAAGGCTGTTTTGCTGAAAGAAAAGTGATCCTTCACTTGGGCCTACACATTTCCAAGAATTAACTAAGAGCCAAAGGCTGACCTTCATTTTAGACCTGCTTTTTATTGTTAACACTTGGAGATTTCAGAAGTTTACCTGATATAGTGCTGGGCCTCACCTGACTGATGCAATTTGTAAATTTATTTATTCACATACTATTTTTCTGGAAGGAAAGATTCAAGCTCTACTTATAGGGGTGTTAACATCTATAAGACTGCAGAACAAAGTTAATTAGGCATAAATTTAAATGACTTACTTCACTGTCCCTCAAGACAGAGGACACCAAGATATTTGCAGAGACAATCACCTAGCAATGAATCTCCAGACATTGCCCTGAACTTTCATTCACCTTGTATTGCATCAAAGCCTCCATAAGACTGAGACACCCTGTAGCAGAAAAGAAAAACCTACCATAAGGAGATCAAATGCCTTCTTCAGCAGTAGGGTTATCTCCTGGATTCATTTTATAAAATCCAAACTGATTCAATAACCAACTGGCCCATAGGCCACTTTAATCTAAAAGTTCATCTTATTCTTTTGTTCATGGGAGAATCTTCCTGTTCATGAGAGCTATTTTTTCCTTCAGCTCATCAAACTGAAGTCCTTTCCCTGTATTCTTTTACTTTTTAATTCTGCCTGATAAATCTACTTAGGCAGTTCACAGGCAGACCCTGCCAAGCTTATCTGTGAGGAGGTGTCAGGGCACTCTGTAGGTCTTCTCCTCTCTAAGATCTCCTTCTTCTACTTAGGTGGGCCTTCTTGGGTCGAGTTGGTCACATACTTAAGTTCTCATGAGGCTGCGGTACACCTATACATCCTGGAATATGCATATCTTACACTGTCACATATGTCTCCTCTATTCTGACAAAAAGAAAAAAAAAAAAACAAGATTCTTTTGTTTTTACCTTGGTTCATTTGTTGGTCATCTTAATTCCTTTCTAGATTTGTTGAGCATTAAAGGAAATATACACCTCAGAGGGAATTGGATTTGAGAGGGTAGCATTTCAAACCTAGAACAAAATATGTCAGAGATGAGGAAATTTCGGTGTTGGTTTATAGGTTTAGTTTATATCATGTGTATATGTGTGAAATTCCAAAAGCAACCACATTGAAACTAATGTGCCTTGAAAGAGAACTTATTGGCCCATGTTGTTTTGGAGCCATTCTCCATCTTTGCTAAATGTACATCTGGAGAATAACAGTCACATGGATAACAATCACTTGCACTGAGCCAGAAAATACCCACATCTCTACACCTTTCTCTTTCATTCAAGAAAGCATGGCTGGTCTGAGTGTCCCATAAAAGGGTGCATGTAAGGAATGAGCTGAGAAGAGCATAGCTAATGACTAATTATCAGAACAATTGGAAAATGCCTCCCAGGCAGTTCAGAAAATGTTGAATCCCATCTATCACTAGGCTAGAGGCAGAGAAATGCAGATGTTTCCAGGACTGGTGTCCTTGGAGACTGTCTGGGATCAGGATCTAGGGCCGCTGTAACTCTGGCTCTGGTGGGCCACTCAGCTCATGCCAGGGGCTGACTTGTGAGGATCTTGTGGAGTTGACTTGACAGGTGTTCAGATAGCAAGAGTGAAGGAATCATGGTGGATTCTACCAAAATTTCAAAGCAAGGGCTAGGATGCCAGGCAGAACTTTGACAGAGGGTCAGAGGAACTGCAGGAAATCCTTTTTGGGCAAAGTCTAGTGGAGTCAAAACTAGGACCCCAGAAAGGTAGAGCAAAAAACAGTATGCCTCATGAGCTTGGGAAAGAAGCCAAACTCAATGAGCATGTGGTCATGGAGAGGAAGCCTAAGCAAAGTCTGAGAGGCCAGGGCCACCCTAGAACTTTTGTTCATCCCTTGTAGCAGCATCTTCAAAATGCTGAAACTGGAGCTTTCAGAATTTTTTAAAATGTGATTTTTAAAAATTCAAATATTTATTGGTACGTTATGAATACACATCATCATTACATTCAGCATTGCAGTTTGTATATGACATGACTTGATTCTTTTTTCCCCTTCCGCTCACCATCCTGTAGCCTCCTGCCCTCTATATACATAAGCTTTGTTTCCTTTATTGTTTATTAGTATCAAATTCTTTCTCCCTTCGTTATTTACTCCTACACCCTTTCTGTTTTTATTCATTTTTTATATTTTAAATCTTTATTGGTACATTATGAATACACATCATCACATTCAACATTGAGAGTTTGTACCAGAATATGATATGACTTGATTCTCATTTTTCCCCTTTCCCCACTCCTGCAACCCCCACCCCCTGTATACATAATCGTTGTTTTCTTTTTTCTTTATTACTCTCACGTTCTTTTCTCCCTCGTTATTTACTCCTACACCCTCTTTCCTTTTAAATATTTTCCATTTCACAATATCAACTATACATACTAAAACTCATTTACATCCTCATTTTCTCATACCAGAGAAAAGATATGATATTTACACATCTATGACCTATTTATTTCACTTATGAGGATGTTCTGAAGATACAACATTTGAGTATGGATAACTCAATCTTACCATTTTTAATGACAGAATAATACTCTATTCTATAAAAATATCACATCTTTATACAGTCTCGAGTTGATGGACATTTTGGTTGTTTCCAAGATTTAGCAATCACAAACTGAAATGCTCTAAACATGGGTGTACATATGTCACTGTGAAATGAATCTTAATTCGTTTGTGTATATACCTAGCAGAGCAATGGCCAGGTCAAATGGGAACTCCAATCCTAGCTTTTTGAATAATTTCCACACTGATTTCCACAGTGGTTGTATGAGTGTACACTTCCACCAACAGTGGAGAAGGGTTCCATTTCCTCCACAGCCTCACTAACATTTGTTGCTGGCTAATTCTGAAAAAGCAGCCATTCTTTGTGGAGTGAGATGAAATCTCAGTGTTGTTTTAGGCAGCTTTCAGATTTAATGCTGCCCTATTTGGTTTTGCCTTCACTTATGAATCTTGATTTGAGCTTTTCTTTATACCTTTCTAGTTCCCTCTCTCTTGGATTTTGAATTGTTTTGATTTAGATCTAGAGTGTCCTTCCAAAACCTTGAGTGTTTCAGAGTTTGGAGTAATCCACTCAGGAGTTCATAGGTCACTTGTTAGGAGGTGGAGCCTGGTTAGAGGTGGATCAGCAAGGGCATAGCCTGAAAATAGTGTACAGTATCTTTTCTTCTCAGCTCCTCCCCTCTCTCTGCACTTTCCTGGCACCATTACGGAGCATCCTTCCTCTGTCATGCCCTTCCTGCCTTTGCACCAGCTGACCTTGAGATGAAAACAAGAGTCAAAATTATTTCCTCTTTTGAGTTGCAGGTGTCTGGTATTGTATCTTAGCTATCTGGAGTGACAAAGACATTAATGCATATCCTATATGCCCTGTGCCATTACATTTAGGAAAGGTGTGATTATTTTATTGCTATTCTTTTACATGGGTTCAAACCTGACAGGGTTTGGGAGTCTCAGGAAAGACTTAAAGCTTGAATTTTTCAGTAACTATGGAAATGCTGACACTTTAGAACTGTCAGAGAGGAGTGAGTATCTTTCCCATTGCCAGACTGACATGAACCTTAGGGCAGTGTAGGTGGGATGTTGCATTTTGGATAGAATTTGAATGTCTCCCAAAGGTTTATGTGTTGGAAACTTGGTCTTCGATGCGATGACATGATTTGATATAAAACTTTTAAGAAGTGGCGCAAGAGAGAAGTGCTCGTGTCATTTGAGTGCATTTCCTCACAAAGACTGTGGAAACAATGGTTCTTTAATTCTTGTTTGTTCCCTTCCTAATCCCTCATTCCTCCACCACCACAGGTGGCAAAGACAAGTGTCCTCACCAGAGCTCAGCCAAGGTCCAGCACATTTGTGAACCTCCAACACTGTGAATTAAGTAATTTTTCTCCTTTGTAAAATTTAGTCATATTCAGTGTTTCACTAAAATAATGGACTGTTGAAGACACACTGTGTAACAGGGTTGAATCACGTTTTTCTCTTAAGTAATATAGTCGAAAGGATGAAAATGTAAGTGGTATTAGGAATGTGGTTTGAATACTTTACGGTGAAACAGCGTTATTATCATACAGGCGACAATAATTGCTACCTGTGATCAGCAATTAAAAGAACTTTTGGGCCATGAAATCTCAGTTTTTGCACCTCCTAAAATCCTTTACTTTAAAATCCTGATAAAGATTTCTCATGTTCTTATAAAACTTGTCAAGCATCGTTGGTAGACGTGGTTACCTTAGACCTTCTGGGAAAACTAATAGAGTACTGACTGTCACCTCTACCTCATTTCCGCACTGTGACTAACCAGTTAAGGAGTGTCATTCTGTCAGAGCCTCAACAGTCAACGCTGACTTGGGAGCCGACGTTCGGGCACCTGAAGTGGTGTTTTAAAGGCAATACGAGATAGATAAATTATTCCCTGTCACAGAACATTAAGAGGAAATCCTGTACCCACCATAGCAACAAAGAATTCCCCAACCACATTTGCTATGATTCTGACTGTAGTCATCCAGATGCAAGTGAAACTTGAAGGGAGTAGTAAGAGGAATAATATGAAGTTATTTTAGACTTTTAAAGAGGCAAAATGAGCACCACTAAAAAAAGGGAAAGAAGAAGAAAGCCAAGTTCTCTAGATTGGCCTTTGCTCTTACAAAGATATTTAATTGGGTAATGATGTGACCACCTTGGCTTTTCATTTTCTACTGGGTAAGTGAGAGGAGCTTATCTGAACCCATTGCAAGAGGCACTGGGTTTCTAACTGTAAATAGATTGTATAGGGGTGGAATATATTTAATAAACTGTAAGAGTGGCATAGGCTGTGCTGCACATTTTGAAAGAATTCAGTGTGAGCTAAATGAACTTGAAGAATTTAGTGGGTAAAATTTCACAAAAATGTACATATATATACATATATACCTACATATATATCTATATATACATATGCATACATACCTACATATATATATACATATGCATACATATATATGTATTTATGTATATATATGCATACATATATATGTATTTATGTATATATATATATATATACACATATATCTTTACTTAAGCTGCACATATGAAAGATTGTTAGAAGTATCCTGAACCTTGTTCTAGACAAAGTAAGATTCTCCAAGGATTGATCAGGAGAATTAACAATTTACCAACTTTTATTCAATGTCCAGGTGAAGATGCTATTAATGTAGTAAGTTAGAATGGAGGGATTCATCTAATTAGTTGAAGGCCTAAGAGGAATAGACTCATCTCACAGAGAAGGAATTTTGGCAGCTACCTTTGGACTCAATAACTTCAGTTCTTTCTGGTGTCTTCACCCTGTCAATCTACACTGTACATTTTGGATTTGCCAGGCTTCACTGTTGTATTAATTAATTCTTAATGTTCTGTACACGTGTGCATGTATGTGCATACACACACAAACACACACATACATTTTTGCTTCTGTTTCTCCATAAAACTGAATAAATTTTGGGTTATGAACAAAATTCTGAGAAAAAGGCCTTTATTCTCAGGCCTAAAGATGAATGAAGACCAAGAATTTTAATTTTTACTGAGATATTTAGCTGATTTTAAGACAATTATTATTTAATTATTGTAAATGTGCTAATATTAATTACTTAAACATCCATGTCACTTTTTTGAATTTTATGTAACAGCATCCAATTTCCCAATTCTTTCAGAAACAATGCTTGTATCTTCATAATTCAAGAGAAGATAAAAAGTAATTAAGACTAAAATATGAAATATTTCAGTCCATAATGTCCTGAAAATAGGGATATGGTTAAATTTAGAGCAACAGTTCTTAACACATCAGTAGACATATTAAGCATTCACATGCTTAATAAAATGAGAAACAACTTTTGTATGCAGTTTTGTGCTATTTCTCAGGGAATGTGGGGTGGTCCAGGAATTCAGATATTTTCAATTTAAAATAATTTAAGTCAGTAATTAAGGAGCATTCAAGAAATATAAATCTTTCTCTCCAAATTTCATGGATTAACAAGATAGATGCCAAAAAGCTACTTTTCTTGTAGTCTATATTTGTAATAGCAGATCTCTCTCTAACTTTATCTTTTTTTCTCTGTCACTCTCTGCCACATACTTTTAACAACAGCAAGGGTTTCTGTTCACACATTTGCTCATTTTCTCACAAACATAAAATATTAGTTATAATTTGATTCTACCATGATAAGTACCCACAACTCTATAATGTAACTGAAAAAATATTTCCTATTAAACCTGTGCTAGCAAAGATTTTCTTTAAAAGGCCAATAGTAGTTTAGTTTTTGTAGGTCATGCGATTTTATTGTAAAAACATTTCTTTCTATCCCTGCGATGCAAAAATAGTTTTTTTTTTTTTTTTTAAGAAACCTTACTTGCAAAAGAAGCGTGAAGCCATGCACACACAGTTTGTATCCTGCTGTAGATCATATGAAGATTATTTTTTAGGTTTTCATTGTGTATGATTACAAAATAATTTAATTAACAATATATGACTGACTCTTTTTATAATGTGTGGTACTGTACCCCCCCATATTCAAACATTTCTGTAATTATGAATATCTACAGGCTTTAAAAAAAATTTTATGTGAACTTACTGCTCAATGGAACTCAGTGGTGCCGCCTCCTGCCTGGCAGTCGCAAGGTCCTGAGTTTATTCTAAACTTTAAAATATTTAATTCTCAACTTCTTACTTTTTTACTATACTTATTTTGTATCTCAGCCTTTTAGCTTCATAGTGGATTTTCTACGTATCATTTTCTACTTCATAGGTGTTACATTATTTCTCCATCCCTTGTTAATAAGTTTCAGTTTTATAATAAGAATTAGAATATCCTACAAAAGTTGATTATTTCTTTTCTAGTATTACTTTCTAAGTCCTAAAGTTGATTCTGTGTGGAAGAATATCAGTTGTCTAAGATTATGTTGACAGATTTTAACTCTTCTCCTTCATGGCAGATGAAATATGTTAGTGTAAGTACGACAGTTTATTTTGAGTTATAACCTCAGGGCTTGAAATGAGGGACTATAGTAAAAGGCATTTTATTTTGTGATTTTACAAAGCATATTTAATGACAAAGGATGTTGAAAATTCAGCAGTTGCAGATTTTTACAACTTTGAATCAGGGCTTTTAGTTGAGGCCTTCTGGCCTCCATGAATGCATTTGTCAACAGAAAATTTTTCTGAGAAAAACAAACCCAGTTTCTGGAAATTAGCTGCAGACAAATCTGAGAACCATACATCAATACATACAGCACCTATCATTTAAAAATGAAAGTGTATAATGTCAATAAGAGACACTATAAAAATACAGAAATAACTTGTAAATATATTTTAGGCCCCAACATATGGAGTATATCATTACTTCTTGTGCCATTAAGATAACATCAAACTTTTTTTTATTTAACATATAAATAAATTTATTATTAGGTCAAGTTTCATAAAGTGTTTTGCAAAGATGGTTTCATACTTCTTAGTCTTTGGAAATTGGAATGCAAATTCCATATTGAAATTGTTTGCTTTGTAGTCAACTTTTTATAGTGGTCAGTGTTTTTTCTTTATGACAATAATTGATATACAGGTTACATTAAATTAAGTGTACCCATTTGATATGTGCACTTTTATGTGTTTATGCACCACAGTAATTGCTGTGGAATCAAGATACTGCACATTTTCACCATCTGCAATGTTCTCTCGGCTCGTTTGCAGTTAATTCCAAGTTTCGTACTTGCCCCAGCCACTTACTGATCCGAAGATGGGCTTTTTGCATTCTGAAACTTCACAGCATACACTCAACTGGACCTAGATAAAGTCATAAATAATATAAGTGGGCTGCCAAGTTGTTGACAGTAAATTGCTCCTTTGTAATTTTTTTTCAAATTTTATTTTGATTAGTACATGCTCACAGGATATAATACTTACATTCATCAGGTTGAAAATGGAGCTCAGCAGCTCAGTCCCTGCCTGGTGATGTGAAGCCCTGAATTTGATTCCCAGTACTAAAAAAAAAATTCATCATGGGGAACTGAATTCCTCCTTTTTATTGATGAATCTATTTTTAAACCCTTTTGTGACTAATACATAATTGGATCCCCTTTTCTTAATACAGTATGCAATTCTTCTTTTTGTTTTGTATCTTTGTTTTACTCACATTTAATAGAATTATTAGTATTATATTTCATTTTAGATCTTGATTTTGTTACTTCCTTTCTATTTGCTGTATTTCTGTTTTTATCTGTCTTCTCAAGAATTACTCAAATATATTTATTTCATTTTAGCTTCAGCATGGATGTTTTTATCAAAATACTTTTTTACAGTATGTTAAATTCCTATAATATTTAAAATACATATTTTGCACTCACAACAATCTTTAAAATATTATGCCATTTACACATGCAAATATGTATTTCCTTGTTTTTATTGTCATGTAGCACTTCACATGTCAGTGAACATTCTGACATTTTTAATCAAAATAATTATTTTTAGAAAATTTTAAAAACAAAGTAGTTCATATTTTGTTTATATTTTTTACTTGTGTTAGACAAATGTACCTCTCTACCAGTTTACAACACACAAAATTTTCCTTCACTCTAAGGAAATTTATATACTACAGATGGTATAACAATTACTATAAAATTTCCTTTTTTTTTTTTTTTTTGTGCTAGACAAATTCCCCACAGAGCATTGAGTCCCTTAAAATATTATGGACATACTTTTCCCTCTCTGTGGGCACCTTGTCTAGAATAATTTGGCCAATCAACTCTAATCAGTTCAGCTCTCCTTATCTCAGCAAGGTTTGCTTCAGAATTTCTTTTATTTATTTATTTATGTATTTATTTATTTTTTAAGGTTTTTTGAGACAGGGTCTCGCTTTGTGGTTCAGGCTGGCCCTGAGCTCAGCCTCAAACTCACATCACAGCAATCCTCCTGCCTCTGCCTCCCGAGTGCTGGGATTACAGGCGTGAGCCACCACGCCCGGCACTGCGGTAAGTGGTACTGGTTGCCATTGGGGTGAGTCTCCACACCCAGTATTGTTATGTGGTTACCGGGGATTGAACCCAGGTCCTTGCGCTTACAAGACAGGCGCCGGAACCACTGAGCTATATCCCCGGCCCCAGAATTTCTTTCTTTAAATTTGAACCTGGTAAGTTTTTCTACCAAGGCAACCTGCCAGGAGAACAGGATGCTCCATTTTCTTTCTCACTTTCAAGGAGTGATTTCAGTCTGTCTGTTCTTCAATCTCTATGAAGAAATTGTAAAATGTTATTTATCTGTCTTCCTAGCATCTTCTTCTCTCCTCCCTCCTCCTCATCTTCTTTGTCCTCCTCTTTCTCCATTCCCTCCTCCTCCCTTCCTCCTTCATCTTCCTCCTCCTCTTCAGCTTCTTCTTCTTTTGTCCCTTTCTTCCCCCTTTCTTCTTCCTCTCCTCCTCCTCCTTTCTTCTTAACCATGCATGTGTGTTTGTCACTTCCCATAGATATTTTGTGACACTTCTGTGTGACAAATGCTTATATACTCCCCACTAGACTTTCATGTACTCTAGAATACATTTTAGAACACATTTCACTGAAAAAGATTATTACTCTGTGTGTGTGTGTTTGTGTACTGAATAGAATGAATATAAAATCTAAAATCGTTGGGAAAT
>PVIR01005767.1:0-69951 GCA_004026965.1 Petromus typicus
AGTACAGTTTCTTAAATTTAAGAAATAAACTAATTTTTTCCTGTCATCTTTTTAAAGATAATTTGAATTTTTTATTTTAAATTTGCTCACAGCTTTATTCATAATTTATCTTATAGTTATTTAAATTACTAGGTTGTAAATTTATATTTTATTTTCAAGAATGTCATCAAATTCTTCAATAATATTTTTAATCTGCTCCAATTCAAATAAAATTATTTATATTTGCTAGTAAAATAACCTATGATCCTCTCTTTCATTTTTAACTCTTTTTTTTTTGCTTCTATTGTTCATATTTGGTGAATTTTTTTCATCTCCATGTGTATGTGCATGCATGCCCATGTGTGTTATGTGATTTAATAAGTAACCCATATGGTTGTTCAGTTTGTCTATTGGATGAACATAATGGAAGATTTGAAAGTACTGATCTCTTCTCAACATGTCCTAGTTATTTGTTAAAATAAAATTTCCAATTAATTTTTTCAACTATTGATTGAGGACGAACTATGTGTCAAAACTCTTCAAGGAATTGGACATATAGAAATGCATAAGACAGAAACTTTTACATCATGGCCTTGACAAATCATAAACAAAGCAACAAGTTGGATAAATAATATGTTGGACAATGAATATAACGAAGAGAAAGAAAGCAGCTCTTGAATAAGCTTTTGGTAGATTAAAGATAGCTGAAAAATCTACTATTCCTACCATTCAGAATCAGAGTGAGCTTCTTCAGCCTCCCAGCTGCACATCTAGATGGCCTGAGTCTACTTTGATAATAGAGTTTGACAGAATTATACTTTGGCAACTTTTTCATCCTCTGACTTGGAGCTCCATTTTATAGGAATACATCCACATGTAGCTCACCACATTGAGCAAGCACTCAAACTAGCCAGTTGGGAAAGGCCAAGAGAAATGAAGCACTACTAAGAAGTCCTCAGATTTTCTACATATTCTAGCTAAAGCATCTTGCAGTGAGAGTGCTGTCCTGAACATGGACCTTAACCTCAAGCATTCAGATGACTGCAGGCCATTTGTGCTCTGGCTGCAGCCATGTTAGTGATCACAAGGGGAACTGCCCACATGGGTCCAGTAAACAAGAATATATGGGTTTTTTTCAATGAATAAGGGAACAAAAAACAATATTAATAGAAAAGCAACACTTTTTATTGTTTCTCCAAATACCATTTAAATCAGCAAGGTATGGTCTACCATACCAAGCAAGGTATGGCTTGCAGGAGTTTGGAGTTTACAGCAATAGCGAGATTTCCCTTGTTTACTTTCCAAGGACTATTCTGTATATCAGAAGCATGTCTCCACCTTACTGTTCCCTCCCCAGGGGCTTATTTATCACAGTCAGGAGAGTATGGTTCTAATCATTATTGAAGCAATTAACTTTTCTGCCCCAGGGAAACAAGTTTAATTAATCAAACCATTCTTGTTAAGTCATGTTGACCAGTACAGAATGTTCTGTAATTAGTAATATAATTCTGAAAAAAAATTATCTGTGGCTTAAATATCAATAAAAAATGCTCTATAATAAAAAATATTTTAAGGAAATATCTCATTTTCTGATAAATTCTCAATAAATAAGCTTATACAAACTTTTAAGTACTACTCTCAGTAATTATCTGAGCAGCTATCTTGCTCAGAGGGAGTTGCTGAGGTCACACCTGTTAATGCAGTGAGTCTTGGCACTGTTTCTGAAGGGTGGGAAATGTGTAGAAAATTCCTTGGTACAATTCTTTATAAATTGCATATCACATTTAATAAGTCATTCAGATTTCTGAATGACTTTTAATCCCTGTATTACACATGTACATTAATCTATAAATTAATTTTGAGGCAACTTAGGTACTTAATATAATTTTATGTAGCGTTTTATGGTTTCCATATGCTGCTACATCTGTTCTTCAAAATCTAGTGAAGCACTTCAGCAGAACAGATAGGGCTCTCGAGAGGGGATCCCAAGCTCTCTATTTTTGACACGATTCCTGGTGATTTTGATACATAGCCACAAACATTAGGAGGGTTTAAAAATGCCTCCCAACTTAGAAGATCTTACTTCCTTTCAAAAATGTTCCTTTTAAATTTAGAAAATGGTTTATTTAGGCCCAGAGTTTTAGCAATGTCTAAAATGTTTAAGATAAAAAAAACCTGTCATTTGATTGTGTCATCTTGGTAATGCCATTTTGTGTTGATCATTCAAATGTTTCCCTAATACTGTACTTTATGTAGGCAAAGAAATACCTAAACATTTGTTTCCAGGGCATATGAAGCTCAACTTCAGGGGGTGTCAGTGAAAAAAAGTCTGCCTACTCACCCCAGAAAAACTAATGGCAAAAGGCAGGAAAGGAATTTGATCAACATAACTATAAAGGGCAATCAAACATCTTTAATTCTATCTTTCCAGGCTACTGATATGAGCTTTCAATTAAGTGGTAGAAATTTTCACCCTCAATTTATTCCATGTCTCAAAAGAGGGGAGGAGGAGAGGTAGACATAACTAAGCAATCTTATTTAAAATGTGGTCTGATTGACCTTTATCTCAAGACCATTTCTATAAGCTCCTGGGTCGTGTCATGGCTGCCCTTGTCAAGACTCGCAGAGTCAGTTTAGTTCTTATAGAGAGATGACTGTTCCTCATTAAGGGACAGCCCGCGTTCCCATCATGCTCTGCTTAGGGGAATAATCTCACATGGGGATGATCTGTTCCAAGGTGACTATAGATTTTAGCCAGTGAGTGGGTACTTTCAGGCATCACTTCAGGTGGTCTTGAAAAGAAATATTGTAAAACAGTCAACTGAATGTCCTTTCAGATCTTGAAAACACCTAAGTTTCAGTCTTAAGGGATGAAGTAAAGTTAGGGCTAATCATTCTTGTTATTATCAGTAATAGGCACCTGTCGACAGTGAATCCTTAAATGTTTAGCATGCTGTTATATAAAGCTGGACAGAAGTTTCTCCCCAAAATTCATCATTATGGTAGATTCCTTAATAAAGTAGATGGAAACAAAATGAAAATAGAGACGCTTACCTTTATCCTGCCTTTATTCTCCATTAGGAATCTGCACATCAAAATGAAGTCAGTATTTTTATCTAAAGTCTCTTGGTCCTTGTTATAAAAGTATAAACTTTGGTGTTATCAATTTTTAATTAAACTACATGTTCAGAAAACATGAAAATATAGATTATAATGTGATGAATTGAAGGATTAGCAACTGGAGGCCAGTTTGGGAAACTTAGCAAGACCTAATTAAAGTGAAAAATAAGGCTGGATGTATAGTTCTACAAAGAGCCTGGAATGAGCTCTCAGTACCACTTCTCCAAAAACAGTGCATGACAATTTCAGAGATGTAATAAAAATATAGTATATTTTTTTCAAGAGTGCAAATTTGACTTAGAAAATAATTATTGAAGTAGCAGATAAAAGGAAAAATATATAAAGCTATTCACTTCAATAATTTAAAACTATGTTTCAGAATGTGAAGAAGAAAAAGACATTCTTTAGCCGATAAACTAACATCAAACTGACAAGTGTTTTCTTTAATATAATGAACAAAAACACACCTTTTCCCATTGAAATTTGGTTGAATAAAATGATGACAAGATGAACAAAAAGGTACAACTGTTGATAGAAATGAGGCTCAAAATTTTCACAATGTGATTGTCAATATAAATTCAAAATCATCACAGAACCCACAAAAGAATTTTAAATTTTCTAGATACAAAATCAATACAAAAATAAATCAACATCATAATATGTTAACTTACATAATCACATGAACTATTTCTGAATTTATAAAGTGAGTATACCATGCTCAGCTATGACATATAAGAGGAGAATGTGTGGTTTATATGAGAATTGTGATGATATAATATGATGATATGATATGACACAATGTGCTATGATATATGCTGAAAAGTGGAACCAAGACATACAAACAGAACAATGAAACACACTGAAACAGACACTTCTGTGGATCCTTGACAACGACTAAGGTGACCATTATCAGTATAGAGAGAACCAACTCCCTGATAAGTGTCACCAGGAAAAGTGTTTCAGCGAATAAACTCTTGCTTCATCATCAGTATCATTTGTTACTTCTTAGTTTCTTTTACCACATCCACAATGTTGGTCTCTCTTCTTTGCTCTCTTCCTCCCATGCTTTATAATTTTTTTCTTCTGAGTTTAAGTTCTTTTCTCTGCTTTTATTTTGGTGATGTTTGAGCAGGTAAGCATATTGCAAATATTTTGCAATATTGGAAAAGGCAAAAAATATTGTAGAAAAGAAAATTATACATCTTTGTAAAGATGGCACATTGCAGGAGCTTCTATTTTCTTTGAAATATATTAATAAAAGCCAGTTTCATAAATACTAGAGAAATGCTGATGTTCCTAGTGTCACAGAGAAAGTGTTGAAAAAAAGGTTTCATAATTGTTTCAAAATTTTCATCTGAAAACTGTGGCATATTGTTATTTCATTTAAGGCAGTATATATGAAAAGATGTGAACATAAGAAATGTTTCTGTGTATATGAGGAGGCAGCATGAAAATGCTTTGTTAGTATTTGCATCTCAGCTCTATTTGAGAATTAATGGCTGCATTCTCATAATATCTAGTATTAAAAATGTCTCCTGTGCATCATAATCTTTATTGTTTTTAGAGAGATTTTAGGTAACATTTTCTCCAGGGCCAACACTCTACTTACTATACCTTAATTAATATTTGTTTAATAGAAGAGTTTTTCACTTTCTGAGCATTAAAAATATGGTGATGGGTGGCTGCAGAATGCTGAACCTTAAAGGGTGATTGTTGAGAATGCATCCTGGCCCCAGGCCCTGTTGCTATGGTGACGCTTCTGCTTGGCGAAGGCTGTTTCTCACTGTGGGTGGAAAGAAGCGCCCCTGCCAGCAGCTATGTAGGATTCTGGCCGCTAGTGAGAATACTGAAATGATGCGCTGCTTCGCCATATGGGATTTCTGAGAGACTCTTTGTAATGCAATCGGCAGCTCAAAGCGGCCTCATAGGAAGAGAGGGGTGATTCGGATGTAGCTCACTGCAAGTGCAAGATGGACCTGATGAGATACTTACAGCTTCTTTGAACAAATGTTTGTGCTGTGGTTCTGGTTTTAAGTAGAAATATTCTAGCCTAGTCTCACAGTAATGGTGGAACTAGAATTTGTTAAAGATAACAATTCTGAGAGATTTAAAAGGCAACATTTAAAAAACGAATAAGGGACATTTTTACTTCATTTGGAGACTTTCTAATAATTTGAAATGTGTATTCAATCCAAGTGGTCAATTTGAGTTTATCCCTATATTGAAATTTAGCTCATAGCTTTCTTTCTTTCTTTTTTTTTTAGATTTTTTGAGACAGGGTCTCGCTTTGTAGTTCAGGCTGGCCCTGAGCTCAGCCTCAAACTCACATCACAGCAATCCTCCTGCCTCTGCCTCCCAAGTGCTGGGATTACAGGCATGAGCCACCACGCCCAGCACTGTGGTATGTGGTACTGGTTGCTGCTGG
Organism: Petromus typicus; assembly: GCA_004026965.1. Classification (NCBI taxonomy): domain Eukaryota; kingdom Metazoa; phylum Chordata; class Mammalia; order Rodentia; family Petromuridae; genus Petromus; species Petromus typicus. Next base: position 5,525 of record PVIR01005767.1, read on the forward strand.
GGTGAGTCTCCACGCCCAGTATTGTATGTAGTAACCGGGGATCGAACCCGGGCCCTTGCACTTGCAAGACAGGCGCCGGAACCACTGAACTAACTCCCGGCCAGCTTGCAGCTTTCTAAATGTGAAGGCTGCTGTGTATGACAGTTAAATTAGAGCCCCAGCACTGTAAGTGTGAAATTCTCCTTAGGATATAGGACTGAGCCTCGGAGCTAACATGGGTTTTATCTAAAGCACCATGGAGAACATGCAAACTAAGAACAAATGCCTCAGAATTAGTTGTCAAGTTACTGAAAAGTCTTCGACCGAAATTTTTGTGACCAGTCATGGGCTGATAATTTTGTCTATATGTAAGTTAGTGTTTTTCCAATATCATGTTTACTGTTGTAAAATTGTAGGTTCTAGGACACAGCAAATGTTATTCTTACCGAAGTGCTTATTGTTCAACTTCCTTTCTTGTAGACATCTACTCTAAGGATTTTGTTGGATATGTTCTGGTTTTGATGCCTCAGGTTGTCTGAGGTAAAAATCTCCCACAGCTGTAGCAAATGACTTAAAAATAACCAAGAGAGGAATCACTGAGTCATGGGATTAGAGCTTGTGTGGCTGATAGGTACACTTGTTAAAACTGGTGTTCTTTCTTGGGTTGGTATCAACTTTATATCTCTATTTTTCTCCACATTAAAATAATTACTGAGATGAGAATGTTAGAACATTAAAAAAGAGTAGTCCAAGGATTTTTACGCCACCCTGTTCATCTCCACCAGAAACTGTGTTCGATGACATTCAGATACAACACACACTGGCACTGGCCATCTGCTAGAGACATTTCTTCCTTCTATATGCAGTTTCAAGCTGTTCTAACCTTTATCCTTCCCCAGATTTTATATGATTTGTGTGTGTGTGTGTGTGTGTGTGTGTGTGTGTGTGTGTGTGTGTGTGTGTGTGTGTGTGTGTCTGGGGAGGATTGTTCAGGAAGTGATTTGCTTTCACAAGCAACAGCTATAGAAAAGGAGAGGTTTTCAGAATTCTTTTTTTCCTCTCTTCCTCTGAAGCAGATGAGATGGGATGTAATTCTCAAGAAAGCCAGTCTAATGAGCAATGGGAAAATAGCAGATGAGCTCAATCTTGGAACATAAAGTTACTTCACACAGGAACTTTGCAATTATCTCATGCCTCATATGTTGCTACACAGATATAAGAAAGCATCATCTGAAAATCTCAAATCTGAAACTTTTTGAACCCCAGAATAAACCAAGAGTAGAAATGCCCACATCTGATCTCTTGTGATAGGTTATAGTCTAGACACAGGTACTCTGAAAATATTGTGTTGATTTAGCAGTTATTCTATGTAAAGCACTGGTTTATGCATTAAATTATTTAATTTTTACAAGAAACATTCAAAGCAAATTCTCTTATTTGCATTTCATGCAGGTGATAATATCAAAAATAAAATTTGTACAAAGCACATAGTGATATGTGCAGGGTTCTTTCTTATTTGCTCTCTTATTTTTATTGTGCTCATGTCTTTCTTGTTTTTTGAAAATCATGGAGCATAGTATAAAAGATCTTGTGTGATAGGTCAATTCATTGAAAAATATAGCTGCAAGAGTTCAAAGAAGAGATATAATTAAAATGAAAATATAAGCATATGAAACTTGAAAACAATAAATATTTGACTGAAATCTGAATGTGACATGAACATTATTATATGAAGTCTGCATTGGAAAGGAGGGCTTCTTGGGTTTGGAAGTATAGCAGAGGTTGTCATCAGTGGTCGTTGTCCTCTCTTCAAAGGATGGGACTGGCATTAAAGAATTTATTCTTTATATCTTCAAGGAGGCCCTAGCACTTGATTTATATGGTTGACTTGATATGTCAGGGCAGATATAATTTCACATAGTATTGAAGTTGGGAATTTTATTTAATATCATCTTTTTTCTATTGCTCTTCTACAGGATGTTTTGAGTGCTGTATCAAATGCCTGGGAGGTATTCCCTATGCCTCTCTCATCGCCACCATCCTGCTCTATGCGGGCGTGGCCCTGTTCTGTGGCTGTGGTCATGAAGCCCTCTCTGGAACTGTCAACATTCTGCAGACCTACTTTGAAATGGCAAGAACTGCTGGAGATACACTGGATGTTTTCACCATGTAAGACTTCCAGCTTTGCATGTTATGTAGAATGTGTGTGTGTTGTTTACTTTCTGTGTGTTGAATAAATAGGTGTCTAGAATTAAATGAGGTAGTGGGGAATATCAAAAACTCCACCCAGGGGGTACATAATGTGTTAAAGAATTTAATTTCTGCTAAACTAATATGAAAATAAATTCATTTTGTAGAAAGATAAACAATTTGGAAGTAAAAGTTTGTTGGTCATATTCTAGACTTTTATTCTAAATAGTACAGAGAATATGAATTTAAGACTGAATAATAGAATGTTTTTCCAAACAGGATATTGATTCAGATAATCTTAGTGATTTCATACTGTAAATTAGAAAAACAACCAATCATAGGATTTTTTGATTGGTTTGTTGGTTGTGTGTGTTTGTGTTTATGTGTGTGTATGTGTTATAATCCGAACCACTATTTCTCTCAAGAGCCATTAGCTTTGTATCATTAGCCTTGATTATCCTTGAAATTTCCTACATTTCTTCATGTTGTTTGACACTGTGGGTTTGTGATCATTTTCATGATCATTATTTTGCCATTCTACATAAATTCAAGCATTCTTAACTAATATTCACTTTTCTAAATAAGATGATTTTAGAATGATCAATCTGAGTGATTACCTGGATGGTGATATACCAGCTCTCTATATTATTTTATAACACTGCATCTAAAAGAAATTGATCACAATTTTTATTTATTCAGGGAAGTTACTGTTATTACAATGTAATTAAAACCTAAAACCCCAATTTAAGACAAAATTTTGCCAAGTGGAACAACATTCTAGGTAACAAACAACTTTTATACATCACATTTAACTTTTAAATGCATCACATTAGTAAATTTCATCATACTCAGTCAACTATAAACAATATGTTTGAATAAGATATATGTTGCAAATTATGTTTATCTTTTTGTTCACTACAACTGGTAATTTTCTATGAAAATGAAAAAGGGCTAAAAGAAAAGGGGCACATTTCTATGAGGCAACAAATGATGAGTTATTTATCTTGAGAGATAGAGATTGACTATCTCCAAATAGAATACACATCAATATTTTAGGATAAAGAAAGTTAGAATAGTTATATTTAACTAGAATGTGTAGGAACATAAAACACTGGGAACTTCTGTTCAGAAAATGAGAAATATAATGTAGAAGCTGGTGTAAAAATTGGAAGATGTACAACCTCCACTCCCATACATAGTGGCCACAAGAGGAGAAAGATGGATTAATCAATAAATGAAATTATTATAAATATATATCCCTAACTCTGGTGTATTAATGTTTGGCTTCATCATTTAAAAAAATAATAGAAAGTTAAAAGTTTAGTATTTTCCATTATAAATATATTTTACAAATTAATTATAATATTAGAATGGATTATAAATTGAATTTTATGCATATATTAGAAAAGAATGAATTTTCATCAAATTAAATGGAAAAATACACATAAAACTAAAATTCAATAGTGATCAGTGTCTTTGAATCAAATAACATGATTGTCTCCTTAATTTTTTAAGTAACATTCACCATTTGGAATATAAACTGTTATGAAATGTACCAGATTATTTCAAGTTAGTTTGTAGAAAGTTTTATAAAGATTATTGCATCGCTGTATTTAAAAGTGAAAAAACTGACATTTTCTTTTTAGTTATTTCTCAGTCTTCTCTGGACAAAATATGTTCTCACTATTCATTATTTTAAGCTACCACAGATGTCCTTAACATCTACAGATTCTCCACATTTAGACTACATCCAAATTACTAAATTGAGTTATAGTACATGGCACTTGTAAGGAACCATAAAGCTAATGAATGGCATGTTGTATGTATTTATTAGCAATTAATTATCAATATTTGTTTGATAATTTAAAAACAAATTTAGTATATCAAATAGCTGTAATAAAGCTGTAATATTAATACGTAGGAATTTAGATGAGAACTTGAAGATTGTATGCTTTATTTGGTGGTTTTACTTTTGGTTAGATAAATTTTATTTTTTATGGGAGAAATAAATGTTACACAAATGATGCACTTTTGGATAGAGATAATAACATTTGATTGAAATGATTTATGCCCAAATTGTGCAGGCCCTTTGGAGCCACAGAAAATGTTAGGACTCTCTACCAACAAAGAGTTCACGAAACATAGATGGAAGATATCTTCTTTAAAGTTCTTGTTGGATTGATATGAACTGATACATTTAAAACTTACATGAACATTGAGAAGAGGTAGAAATTGCCTATGCAGAGCTGCCTGTGAGTTGTCAGAGGCATGCAAAAGTGGAGGAGCAAAGCCTACAAGATAAGACAATTCATGGCAGAGGAGGTTTGCTTGCAGGTGCTACATCTGGCTTGGAAATAAACTTGAAAAGGAATGTGCAAGAGAATGATTATCGTAGAGAATCTGAGCATTTTCCAGAGGTTCTTGTCTCCATAGTTTCATGATTAATTTTGCACAACCAAGCAGTTTTACCTCAAGTAATCCAACTTTAAAAATGATATTAGCTTATTTCATGGATAATTAACTAAAAGATCAAAAAACCTCCCAAGACCTAAAAACTGTTTCACTTGTTGGCCTCGGGATCTGGGGATTTCTCTTTGTCCTCTTCAGGAACTACACAATTTCTGTTTCTCATCCCTCTTTCTTTTCTGTTGTCTCTGTTTCATTTTCTCTACACACACGTGTCCCAGTGTGGCCACCTTCTCCAAGTCTAAAGGGAAACACTCAAAGTTTGAGTGCCCTGAAGTGTGACTGACCTATGGAAATCATCATCTCCCAGTATGCAGAATGTACATATCAGAATTATGTTTTAAACAATCTTCATTTTTACTCATCCTTATTTCACACATATAATTCCATCTATTATGTGTCTTAGTACAAAATACAGGACACCCCAAGTTAAATGAGGAAATATTTATTTAGCTCACAGTTCATAGAAGCTTTAGTCATAATCGACTGGCTCCAAAGCAGAAGGGCACCTTGCAGAGGGCCAGTTGTTCACATCAAATCAAGACAGCACGAACAGTAATGGAAGACAAGGCTCTTTCTGTCCCATTCATCTTATCCATTCTATCAGATTGAGACATTGCTAAACCTGAACAGGGGACTGGGTTAGTGGTCACACACCCTTAATCCCAGCATCATACACTCTCGATTCTTCCACCTCTGAATCTGTCTTATATATTCGGAATAGAAAGAAATCTGGAGGAAATGTGCCAACAAACATTGCCAAGCTCCTTCGAAAGTCTAAGAGAATTCTCACCCTAGAATCTTGCAAGTGCTGAGAGTAGCAAGCTTTCTCTGCCTGAGTCCCCATCACTCCTCCAGTCCACACCTCCATCACTACAACACTTTCGCTCTTTCTGTGTGGGCCTCTCAAATCTCACTTCACCTGTGTCCCATAATCACACACAGGACTGCACTGAACACCTTTGGATAATCCAGGGTGAGCTTCTTCTCTCAACATCCTCAGTGGTGAGAGTGAGTAGAGATGGACAATTCTATGGCTCAGGCATGCCAGGAACTTCTAAGTGTGTCTGTGTGGCCTGGGATCCGGACTCTGGTTTTCTCAGGGTGTCTCCCTGCTCCTTGCTATTTGGACACCATCACTTGAGTAACTTTTCTCTACCACCATGTCTAGGAGTAATAATTGTCTGTAAAAACTTCTTGCAAAGGTAAAAAAGCTAGAAACTTTCAGAGGTGTGTGAAGAGAGAAAGTGTGCCCTTATGGTTCTTTCTTGAGTCACTTTTACTCTACCGTTTGTTTACATGAAGAGAGTATAGTTCGAAATAAGCCGCAACTTTGAACTACAGAATGTATATAAGGACAGCTGAAATGAAAGCACATTACTAAGTTCAAAAGAGGGATCTATTTTCCTAACACCTGTAAGGAATGTATACACATACACACAAGCTAAAGGTTGTATTAATCATTTTTGTTTCATTTCAGAAGAGACATTAGAAAGACTATTTATTTCTAATAAAGTATTGGGAAAAAATAGGAATAGATGTAATAGATCTAGAGTTCTAACAGGGGATCAAAGTAAGCCTAATATCAACAGGTCATTTTCTTAAATGATGTGGAGAAAAGTGTACAGTCACTTTGGAAAAGATAAATTTAGATTTAAATCTTATATCATAAGAGGATAAACATAAAGGTAGATAGTCTCAAAATAATGAAATAAAACAAGCACATAGTTGAAGTGAGCACGGAAGAATTCCTCTATAATTCAAGTTTAGTAAAGGTCTTAACTGACTAAAATCACAAACAGAATCAAAAAAGATCTCATAATTGTTCAAACTACAGAAATTTCTTCCTTTATTTTTTCTAAATTGTATGGAAAAATGCAATAAATAAGGCAAGTGCAAAATACTGCCAATGCATCACAGGTAGAAGTACACAGAAGTGTTGCTATTTATGATTTTGAAAATCATAAATCTTAAAGAAAAGTAAGCAAAATATATGAATAGGAAATCTCAAAATATTCATGCATAATTGACTACATATAGTCAATAATAACATTACAATATGCAGTTCATGTGTGCTAAGATAAAATTATGCTACAGTACTAGTACTTATTCATCAGTTTAGAAATTATCAAAAAGCTTGACAGGCAGAAGTAGCAAATAAACATATGAAAAATGTTCAACATCATGAATCATTCGAAAAATGTAAATGAAGACAACACTTAGCCGGCTTGGAGGTTCTAGCAGGGGAGTGCGACTACTGGTATACCTTTGACTTGACGGAGGAAGTGGTCCTCCTACAATGGCGTGGTCGTCCTCATCCGCGGAACGTGCAGCTTCTGCTACCGCACTTCTCACTCCAGAAAAAAATGGCTGCTATTGAGAAATCAACCAATAGCCTTTTTGTTTGCCCTTCCATCCTTCTTCCTATGCACCCCGTTTCCCCATCCCCTTTGGACTTTTTCTTTCCATTTCACTTTATCTATTACAGAAATGCTAGTGAGCCTGTATGGAGAAGGAAACCTTTTCTACTCTATTTTTATTTTTTATTTTTTTACATTCTTCACTCTTAGTGGGAATGTATACTAATGCAACCACTGGAGAAATCTGTCAGTGTGGAGATTCCTCCAGAAACTAAGACTAAAGGTCCCATTTGACTCAGGTATTCCAGGGCTGGGTATCTTCCAAAAAGAATTTAAAAGCATCATACCACAGTGATATATGTACATCCATTTATATATTTATATGATATAGTTTATAACAGCTAAATCTTGGAGACAGTCCAAATGCCATTCAACAGGTGACTGGATAAAGAAAGTGTGTGTTTTTGTTTTCCTTTGTTTTGTTTTTTTATTTTTTTATAAAATAGAGCACTGCTTGAACTTAAAGGATGATAAACTAGACACATTTATAGCTAAATGGATGTACCATGAGGCCATACTCTTATGTGAAACAAATAGGACATATGTGTAAATATTGAATAATTTCCCTAGTATGAGAAACTAAAAGTATAAGTGAGGGTCAAAATGGATAGTAAATTATGTTAAACAGAAGGAAAAAGTTCAAAAGGGAAGAGGAAGTAGGAGGGTGGGGGAAAAATGTGAAAGAAAAAAATGAGAAAAAGAAGAAAAAAATAAAAATAGCTCAAATTGTCAAAAATGTTAAAATTACAAAATAATGTATATATGAACATCAGAAAGTTTTAAAGTTCTTTAAAATACTACCGCCATTATGAAAATCAGTACTCTATAATTTTCATTTTGAAAGAATTCCGAGCACCTGAAAATCAGTCTCTGCAGACCATCCATAAAAAGGTTCTGCGATAAGTTACTTTGTCTCTCCTCCAACTAGGATTGACATCTTCAAGTACGTGATCTACGGCATTGCGGCTGCCTTCTTTGTGTACGGCATTCTGCTCATGGTGGAAGGGTTCTTCACAACTGGCGCCATCAAAGACCTCTACGGGGATTTCAAGATCACCACCTGTGGAAGATGTGTTAGCGCCTGGGTACGTTATATCCTTGCATTCAGTGTTTAGTGTGGGATTATTGCAGTTCTGTACCAGCATTCACATCGATTAGTCAAAAATTAAGATATTCCTGATAGCAACAACCCATTTTTAATGACTCTGCTCACTTTGTTACGTATTATTTTTAGAATAAGATTCATCCTTGTGAAAGTTCAATTTCAAATTCTGAAGTCATATGAAGCACAATGTTTTGATCCTAGGAATAAAAAAACCCTTCTGTTTATTGGTTTGTGTGCCAGTTATTTATTTGAAAAAGCTTAAGGTTTCCCACTATAATAATATAAACAGATTTTATGCAGAACTATTTTCCTCCAATGAAACTTTGCCCCTTCCATTTTTGTCTGACATAATTATCTTTTTTTCTAATATAATATGACCATGTGTGATATCAGCATATAGTTCATATGAGGTATGTTTGAAAAATATGACAAATGTTTCAAATTCAAAATTTTCTTAATCACCTTTGCTTCCAATACTTACTCCATTATTCTTGCCATTTTGTGAAGCAGTGCCAGAAATCTTTTGTTTGTGTTGCATTTGTTCCCTTGGGGCTATATGAATGTCCTTAGTTCTGATGTTTGTACTTCATGATCACTCAACTCTGAGGAAGAGCCAGAGTCTTGTGCTGTCAGATCATATGAATAAATTGGAAGGGGCACACCTTAATGCTTTGATCAGACTGGCTTTCCCGTGGATATTACTTATCAGCAGTGTTTATCATATAAGTGATCCCTCCATATGGAGACATTTAGGAAAGACATCTTCAAGAACTTCTTTTTCAAGTGACCAGAACAATAGAACAACTATATTTATAATGAGAGAAAGTACCTTGAAGTAGACTGACAATGTCTTTTATCATAGAGGCATTTTTAGAAGTTTAAACATTAACCAAATATTTTGATCACATCTGATATTTAATAAACTCTTTAGTAATGGCATAAATAGCTTCAGTATCATAGCAAAGCTCAAAGTTCCAATTCTCAAACTTCTTTTTTATTGGCTGAAAGAAATCCTCTGTTGCTGTCCTGTATCTGTAGTTATTGATGATAATCTAAGACATGTTGTTGTAATTGTGGATATTTGTATCTTTCTTCAGAATATTTCTTGTAAATTTCATCTGCTTATTTTTTGGAACAAAACATATTTTAGTATTTAAAGAAGAAAAATATATAAATTTGAGAAAAAACTAAAATTACAATATTGTAAGTAAAGAGGTTTAAATTGGGCCTTACTTAAATTCTTTAGATCTATGATATCAAATAATAGATTTGAGAAGAACTTTAGGTTCATAAAAACCTTGATTTGATTTTTTAAAAAGTATATCTAGTGGACCAGTTCTGAGAGATGCCTAAGGAATTTGTTGAGGACAAAGGCAAATTTTGATATCAAAACTACTTCTATCTTGTAGGGTACAGTTAATATAACTAACACTAAATTTTGTTTTATAATTGGTTTCGCATTGTAGTGTTATAAGCTTTAGAAATCCATTTAGCTTCTGTGGATCACAATTTTGTCACTGGCAAAATGTAGGTCATCTTTGAAGCTCAAAGCCCAGGATGATGGAGAAGTTAAATAATGATAAACAAGGGGGAATGCAAGCACTTTTCACTATCAGACAGTGCTCTGTCTGGATCCAGGACATTTGCAGTCAGTTGAGCTGTTTCAGAACTGTAAAATTGGTTCACAGTACAAATAACTATGGAAGAAAATATGTATCCAGATATATATAGTATTAGCCTGCAATTCAGATTGTTTTTCTGCTTGTACTGGGGATTGAACCAAGCATTTTAAATGCATATTTTTAAAGCACAACATGTCCCCCTTGCTTTTCTACAATAGTAGCAATTATGTTACAATCCCACCCAACAGACAGAAGTGTGGCGGCAGCTACCTAGCTCTTCCAAGTGGCTAGGCAGTAAGAAATAGCCCACCCGATGCCTCACCCACCCTCAATGACACCCCCTGCCTCCCCGGAAGTGAGAAACTGGGATGGAGGCAGATGTTGTGTCACTGTGTACTGCAGAGGCCACACGTGCGAATGAGACCTGAGTTGGGTGCAATGTGTGCAGCGCGGAAATCATGAAGGGGACCGGCTCTCTGGCTGCAGAGGTGCCTAGCATGCCTTGGTCAGTGCTAGCTCAGGAACCTGTGGACCCACTCGCTACCCCAACCCGAGAGTGTTTATTGCTATGGCTCTGTGGAGTCAGAGGGGAAAGAGAGAAAAGAACCATCTTCCATTCTCTCCTGCTACCTCTTTACCTCTCTTTCCTATTTCCATTTTTACTTTTTTTCCCAACTTGTGGATAGATCATAACTCCTAGTTTTCATTAGGTTCATATGTTGACCTATTTTTCCTGTCCTCTTCACTTTAAAAATGTCTGTTTTCAAAGTTGTACCAACACATTTTGGCTTAAAATATTGAATGGTACTGTGGGGTGTAATAAGTTACATTTATGGAGAAATTATCTGAAAAGTTTCCTGAATTAAGAGTGAGAATTTTTTATTCCATCTCTGTTTCCATACCCTGCATATATTCCTAATTGGGACTAACTCCACACAAGTGCAATTAATTTTCTTTCTTTATTTATTTGTAATTTATTTTATTTTGAGTCAGGGTCTTGCTATGTAGCCCAGGCTGGTCTCGAACTCCCAGTTGACGTTCCTTCCTCATAAGCCTCCTGAATGCTGGGATTACAGCATGTGCCATCAGGCCTGGTGTATAGTTAATTCAAAGCAGCATTGAGTCCCTGAGCACAAGATGCTAATCAATATTCTCTTTTCCTCATGAACACCAATGGAAACAGCTGCATCTGCATGATGCATTTCCATTTCCTCTCATGCTGCATCAAGGCTGTTTTATTTAAAAATTATAGTTCTGCCAAATTCAGAATGTGGGCACATGAGACTCCAAATCCCAATATTAGTCCTTGGGTGTGAAAAATATTATATTTTACTAAAACGTCCTATGAAGTTATTATAGTATTTTAATCAATAGGATTTATTTATGGTAAATACTAAATAGCATCAGGTAGTAAATCAAACATATATTGAATATTTTAAGCATAAACTTATTAAATTTAGTATAGTAATTTATTCCCTGTGGCCTTTTTCCCTTATTGAAAGCAAAAATATTTGTCTAATTGTAATTTGAGATGCAGTTAATATATAATATGTTGGAAATGAGATATTTATTGCACCCATCTGTTACTGTTATGACATCAGACTGTATCTGTATTTGTTCTGATATATAGATTTTTAATCCCATAAATTAAAAGTAATAAAGTTTCAAAATTTACTATTTTCTGTGGAAATTAGTCGATTTATTTTCTATTTGGTTTATTTTAAATCTATTTGGTTCAAGAGTTAAAAGAAACAATAAAACATTCAGAAGTATGTATGTTAGTTCCCCAGGGCTTCATAACAAATCACTGTTAATCAGAGGACTTAAATAATGGCTTCTTGCCTCCCATTCTGTGAACTAGAAGTCTGCCAGCCAGGTGGCTCAAAGTGGCATTTACTGGGGAGGAGGATGTGTTCTGTTTCTCCTTTTGCTTATGAGTAGCTGACAAATCTTTGGCAATCTCTGGCTTAGAAAAATACCAATATTTTATCATGTATAGTTCTTTCAATTTTCATAATGCTAAATAATTTTAAAAGTATAAACATTTTATTGGAATTGTTTTAGATCTATAGAAAATTGAAGGTAGTACAGCATTTCCATATTTATAAAATCTAGCTCACTCCATTCTGCACATTAATATGGTATGTTTTCCATAATTGTGACTACCATAGTTACTAACAACTGGAAAGTTTTTAGTTTTACTAAATATCATTTTTCTGTGCACTCATCCATGCATCATTACTCTTCATTCCTTACGCTGCACTGACTTGTCATATTTTCTGAGACATTTTTTCTTTTAATGATCTTGACAGTTTTGAGAAAAGCTAGGTAGATATTTTTAGGTGCATTATTGTATTTTGTTTTCTTGTCATCTTTTGAGTTATAGAGATGAAATTATGGAAAGAGCGTGTATTTCTCATCACAGCAGATCAAGTGTGTCTCATACTTTTATTAAAAAGTAAAAAAAGACATCATGTAACATGTGCTTCATTTTTCCTACACAAATTAGTTTTATTAATAATATTTACACTGCATATAATTCAGATGAATGATTTCCTTTAAAAACTAAAAATAATATTATACTATAAACCAAAAATTTGCTCTATGCATTTACCTGAAAGGTTTGAAATCAGTCTGTGTAAGAAATGTCTGAATTGCTGGGTGTGATGACTCATACCTGTAATCCCAACACTTGGGAGGCAGGGGCATTGCCATGAGATCAAGGTTAGGCCAGGCTACAAAGTGAGTTCAGGGCCAGCCTGAACTGCAAGGCAAAACCTTACCTCAAAAAATATACATATATATTTATATAAATAAATAAATAAATAAAAATTAAAATGAAAGAAATGTCTATATTTCTATGCTCATTGCCAGACAAAGTCTTCACAATAGCCAAGTTGTAGAATCAATTTGTGTTCATGCATAGTGGGTGAATGCATACAGATACTACATATTGGAATGCTATATAGAATACTATTCCTTCTTTAAGACATTTTGGCATTTGCTACAATATAGAGCTAGAGACCGTTATGCTAAATGCATTAACCCACACATGAATGAAATGCTGCATATTCATTGGTTTGTGTTGAATCTACATGCTTGAACTCAAAGAAGCAGGGAGTGGAATGAAAATCACATAGGCTTCAGTTAATTTGGATAAATACCAGTGAGCACAGTTGCTGCATCAGATGGCAAGAATATACTTAGTTTTGTAAAAAGTGTTGTCCAAAGTGACTATACAAGCAAAGGATCAGCATTGCAATGAGCTTTACATTTTAAAGAGTTTTAATAAGAAACAATGGCTGGATTGAAGAAGAAAAATACTAAAGGAAGTAAAAATTGACTTTTACACCATCTTTTATGTTATTAATAAATAATGACATATGTATATAACCATCACTATTTCATCCAATTGCATAAATAGTAATTGTTTGTGAAACCATCTATATTTTAATTAGATCATATCATTTTCAATTCAGTTTAATATTATTCTTTACCACAGCCATTTTGAGTGTCCCATTTCTAAATGACACTGATAGATTGTATGTGGATCTCTCTTGCATTTTATTCATTCTCTACCTACTTCTTAGATAAATATCCTTTATGTAAAACAGTAAACAGACCTCAGCTTGGGGATCTGTACAAAATGGAGCGTGAGCAAATGGATATAGCCTCAACACTTCCCCTTTCCCTTTTGCTTAGCCTCTCTCTCATTTGTATTTTTATATGGAACATGTTTTTTTGAGTTGAGTTCTTTATATATTCTGGATATCAGTCATCTAGCATGTGCATACATAGCAAGTATTTTCCATAGATTATTTCTTCTCACTCTTCATTCATTCCATTGTTATGCAGGAGTTTTTTAGTTGGATATAGCCCTACTCATCTATTTCTACTTTTGTTTGTGCTTTTAGTCATTTCCCAAAACTTCTTGCACAAACCAAAGCATTGAAGCATTCCCCTAATGTCTTCATGTTTTACAGGTTCCAGCCTTATATTTAACTCTAATTCATTCTTAGTTGATTTTCCTAGATAGATAAAGATTTAATTTTCTTTCTTCCACATATAGCCATCCAATTTCCTCAGTACCTTTATGGAAAGACAGTTCTTGGCACCTTTGTCAAAATTTTTTGGCTATAAATATGTAGATTTCTTTGTGTCTTTTCATGGCCTCTGCTCCCCTTTCTTTTTAGTGCACTGTTTCATCTATTGTCTGGTTGTACCACAGTTTATTCACTTGCTGAAGAGCAGGTTGGTACCTTCCAATATTGGACTACTGTGAATAAAGTTTTTATAAACATAATGAATTATTTTTTTTCAAAACAAATTCCTGATTATGACTTTTTGTATAGATTGGGGCCATAATATGGAGGGCAACAATGCTTGATGTTCTAATTGCATATGTTCAAGTAATTTGCATCATTCCAATATTTCTTTCCTCGATTAAACAATGCCTTGTGTAATTTGTAGTCTACTTTAATATATTTGGCATGCTACTTTATATTTGAAATGCTAACATATGTCTTTGTTTTACTGGGAATTTTTGTGTCATAAGTACTGTACATCTCACCTACTGGCAATTTTCCCTTCTACAATATCGTGAGCTTTTTCCACAATTAACATCTAGTGGGTAGAAGAAAGGGCTATTTCCAAAAGTCTTCCAGTGTAGAGGACCATCCTCATAACAAAAAATTATCTGGCCCCAAATTTTTATAGTGCCAAATTTGAGAAGTTCTGACTGAGATATGTGGCTCAAGTAAGTATCGTACTTATCCATAAATGTGATTGTTTCAATGATATTAGCACATATTTTTGGCACATGATCTGTTTATCATTTTAATTTTTAAGACTAAGCTCTAGGATTTATTTATTTTAAGAATAGAAAAAGTTTATTGAAAGAAAGCTTCTAACTAAGAGATAGTAAAGTGGGAACCCCAAAGTGGATGACCAGCCTAGCTGGCTTCCTAGAAGGTTTTTATGGAGCAAAGCTATGAGGGGAGGTGGTTTCAAGGTGGGACAAAATTATAGTCAACTGGTAATATTCCAAGTACAGTTGCTTAGATAATAATGGTCCAATGAGAAATCACAAGGTTGGCAAAACCATGATCAACCAATAAGATGATGACAAATATAGTCACTCAGGTAATATTGATTAAATGGGACTCCAATAGGAAAACAAGTCACATAGCAAGTGTACAAGGATTTTCAATGAGGGATCTTTCTTGAAATGGGTGAGTTAAGACCTTGGTCTCCCACTGAGGTGGTTGATACCTAGTTAGAATATCATGCGCTGCTGTTTATCCATGTGTGTGGTAGTTTCTCCCTTTCACATGACTGACCTTCCTTGAATGTGTCTAGATTATCCTCCAGGTTGGTTCCTTGGTGGTCCTCCATGTTATCTCATTTATCTTTCACGTTGGCTCCTCACAGGCAACCCTGCCTAATTGCCTACACTGTATATAATTAACTTGCCTCCCTACAGTACTGTTCCTTCTGAAGTACCCCTAACTGCCATGAAGGGGCAAGGAGCAGGGACCATTGTAGTGGCTTTTGGCTGAAGAGGGTCACAGCGGTGACCAGTAGTCAGCTTATTCTATGGAAGGTTAATCTAAATGTGCCCAATAAGCACCAGGCATTGTCATCTTGGGTAGTAATATAACTTTGAGTCTGGAGGAGACAAAGCCAAACAAAGTAAAGAATACATAGGCCAAATAAATATGGACAGCTGAATTTCTATGAATGCAGCCAACAAGTGTTTATACCAGAAAGATCTGGTAATAGCTTCCCATGAAGAGGACAAGGAAAAGGTCCAGGGAACTTCAGAACTGACATAAACGTTTGTATTATATTTTAGCATGTATGATACCTAGTTAGAATATCATGTCCAATGTTGATCTGGTGGATTGCTATAAAAGAAGTCTAGCACCTTTGTTATTGGTTTCATTTGTATGACTGCTTGGAGTTCTTAGAAGCTTTCACTGATGGAGATTATCTATGAGTCTGATATTTTTTCATAAGTCTCTTCAGTTTTAGCTCCATCCAGTGATCTCGGTGGAAGACCTCTAAAATGATGCAGAGGGAATAGATGCAATTTCCTAACCTGCTAGATATCCAAAAGGAGAGTTCTCTAAAATGGAAAAATAAATTGTAGAAACAATAGAATTTAAGGGTAGAAAACACTGAGAGATAACTTCTGCCTAAGAGAGACAGAAGGGAGATCCGGAAGTGTGTTGCCCCTAAATTCTACAGTTTAATGATGAAGGTCAAAGAAGCCTTCACCTCGAGTATACCCATGAAATGTTCTACTTCACTAAAATAGATGTTCGTAATATTAGGTGTCCATTAGAATCACCTGCGAAGATTTTAAAGATATAAATAGATTGGCACTCAAAAGTCCTAAGAATTTCTTTCTCTTTCATCTTCTTAGTCAGGTGATCCTTATGTGTTGCCTACGTTAAAAGCCACTGTTAGAGCTGCACTTTCTCAACCTACTGTCTGATTGATCTCAGGAACTTTAAACTTTGAGCTGTTTTTACATTTGATGAAATCTAAAGAGGTTTCTATTTTTTTCTGAACTGGAAATGTGATTGTATTGATACTCTTTAAACCCATCCCAAGATTAGAAAATAATATTAGAAGTATACTAATAGTGCCATGTAGGTTTCGAAGCTCCTTTTGTAAACTTTTCTTGCAACTATTCCTTGAGACAGTTAATGAGAACACTATCTTACAAGCAATGACCCATGTCCAGATTTGATTCACATAATTCTTTTTTAAAACATGACTTGAATAGATTTAATTTTTAAAAAATTTTTAAAAATCTTTATTGTTACATTGCATACACGCATCATGATTGCACTCCATAATGGGGATTTGTACCAGTATAAGACACAACTTGATTCTCATTTTTTCCCATTTAATTTTGCTCCCCTTAATGAAGTTTAAATCTTTCTTAAATCTGGAATTGTTGATTACATCAGAACATTTCCTTCAATAACTGATATATTTTCTTCAGTTGGGTAATTTCCACACTCAGAGATCTTTAGAAGCTGACTTCTGGAACTGAATTGTTTTCTTAACTGCTACTAACTTTTACTTCATTATTTCTACATCTATTGACTCACCTCTGTTAAAGTTTCCAAAAAAATGTATAGTTCAAGAAAATATTTCTTTACACATTAAATCTAATTTCCTAAGTATTTACATGTAAACCTAACTTTTACAAGTCAGTTCAGCTTAATTGCACTGAAAATTCATTAACAAGAGTGATAATAAAGTGTCCCCATAGAGTATGAAAATCTTATCTCTTGTTATTTTTTAATTTCTTTACAAACTTTTAATGATAATTAAAATATTTTTGTTTACATTAAGATGACATCTATTGCTATATTTAATTTTGAGTCAAAAATCTACAGCAACTTTTAGTTCAGTGCTAATATATGAGAAACAATAAATGTATCAAGCAAAAGAAAAAAACGAGAGTATAGGAATCTGAAGTTCTTCTTTTAACTATCATTTGCATGTTCTTGTGAAATAATGATAAAAGTAATGATATGATAATGGAATATTCTAGAAATTGGTTAAATATTTGGCATTTTTCCTACCATTTATAGCTATTTTACTGTCAAAAAATCAATGTTAATTAATATAATTTAAAATAAGGAAGTTTTACTCAGACTTTTTTTTTTATGTGTTAGGAGGAATTGTATTTTAATATGTAGGAGTGATCCTAAATAATGAGAGAAATCAATGAGGCTGCCTTATAACTTCAGGTGTCCCATGCTTCCTTCCTGAAACTACTGCAAGTAAAAATCCAGTACTTACTCTAAGCAGTAAGCTCACAGTGATATACAAAACAGTTTCCTTCCTGTCTGTATATACCCTTTCAAAGTACAAAGAATTAGTTTGTGCTGAATCAGATAACCTCTTCACATTGTATCTACTGTAGATCATGCTTACTGCTAAGTGAATTTATGTAGGATCTTCACTTTTGTTTGCATTAAAAAATATAAATCTTATTTAATTTCAAGTCATGGAAAATTCACAGCAGTTTTTTAGTTTAGTGCTTATATATAGTATATAAGAAAGATTTTTTATGTGAAAAAGGTTTTCTAACTTCTTGTTTATAGTTGATGGAAGTGACTAAGAAGGAGTAAATCATATGTCATAAAATTTTAGAGAGATTATCTTATTTCAAGTCCAGCAATATTTTCATAATTTCTTCTCAATTATTTTTCCCTCTGTTTTCCCCAAACAAATATTACAAGAGCTCAACTTCAGAAATATTTTCTCTAAAACAGAGATTAGTAACTCTGTGGATAAATTTTTTATGTATAAAAGGTTTTTAGACCCTCAAAAATTCTCTAATCAAGCATAGCTTATTAATTTATGGACATTCAGCTGAGTAGATAAGTCTCTATAAAAGGACCAGCAATACAAGACTAGCATTAATTTATAATTCTGTAATATTTCACTTACTCCACATCAAGTTTCTAAATAGGACTATGCAGGAATAATGTGAAAAATTTTCACATTTAGTAAATATCTTATTTTAAAATAAAATAAAAAATAGAAACAATTATATTTTTGGCTTCGTTACTTTAGATGCTTTCATGGGTATGAACTTCCCCCTGAGATATAACTTGTTAGCACTCAACATTCAAAAGAAAAATCTGTTTTAATTTTTTTTGGCACAAACTTTCTACACTTACTCCAAAGAGATTATTTTCTCAGTGCAGTGATTTGCTGTACAACACCCAGCTTCGTTAGTGTGCTGAACCTAACTAGCTCTTAAAGAAAGAGTCAGTGTTATGGTTCCAGGAATCAGACTTTCTTTTCTTGTGAAGTAGCAACATCAGGGCTCAGACAGTTATAACTAAATTCAAGTTTGAACTTCCTTACTCAGAAGACCGATGGCAGTGAACAACAGCTTCAGAAGAATCTATTTAAAAATCCCCTGTGGAAGAGAAGAGAACGAGATAGAGAGCCTGGACCCAAACTGTGTTAATTACTATCCCATGGACTTTAGATGTTTTGTTCCTTTATTTTTTCTTGACTATTCCAAAACTGTGTTTGAGAATACCATATTATGTCATTGTTCTACAAACCACACAATATCCCTGAGACTTATAATTGCAAGAACTGAAAAGGCTATTAAAAATATGTTCTCCCAAAGGAGTTCTTTTAACACAATTTCTTCAAATATGGGATAGTTTTCAAGAATTTCTCATCTCTTTCTTCTTGACAGAGAGCATACTTTGAATACATCTTCTAGATACAAGAGCTCCTCAGTTTTTATATTTCTGCCAACATGAAATAAACCTATATAATATAAAAACACCTAAGATGTTGCCAAAGCTTTTTGTATGTCAGGTTTCTATGTTAAGTGATTTTTTTCAAATATATTATTTTTTAAAGTTTCATTGGAGCATGTGAGGTCAATGTGGAGTCATTTACATTTTGCAAAGGTAAAAGCTGAGACCTGGAGAGCAGCCTACACTTGACCTTCTTGAAAGCTTAGGTCTTTACTCAGTATAAGACATTTGGGGGTGAAGATGCATTCAGATAAAGGAAACAATGAGCATGAAATCAAACATAGGACTTAATATAGGAACTGTTTGTATCATAGTGCATAGTTTATTAAAGGTGAATAGTGTTGTCACTGGTAGCATGCTTATCTCATGGTAAAATATAGGAACTGTTTGTATCATAGTGCATAGTTTATTAAAGGTGAATAGGATTG
Organism: Petromus typicus; assembly: GCA_004026965.1. Taxonomy (NCBI): domain Eukaryota; kingdom Metazoa; phylum Chordata; class Mammalia; order Rodentia; family Petromuridae; genus Petromus; species Petromus typicus. Next base: position 25,049 of record PVIR01005767.1, read on the forward strand.
TCATTTGTAGCATGCTTATCTATATTATGAGGTTTAACAGCTCTCTGGGTACAGAAGAAAGTTTCTAGCACAGAGAAGGCTTTGAGAAAGGAGTGACTCTTAGCTGGCTTCCATATTGCTCAGTGAATGTCATCTATAAATGCGCTGCATTTTCTTCATTCCAGGAAAGAGATATAAGAAAGAACGAACAATACAAATTGTCCTCTTGAATAGTTTGCTCGGTACAGATAAACAAAATGCTTACTGCATGTAGTCAACTATGTTTTAAAATACAATGTATTTCTGCACGGAATATTTTTATTCTTTTGATCAGTAAAACAAGGAGGAGGTATTAATATAAATTTCTTCACAATGTTTTATTTATAGTTTTTTTCAGTGAAATTCTCCATTTTCTAGAATCTCTTCTAATTAGATCAGCTACGTTTTTTTAAATTAAAAAAATGTGGACTGTTTAAGTTAAGTGAAATAGGCATTAATACAGGTACATCTCAATTACTGTCAAGATGGAATATTGTTGTAAATGTATTCACATGACAGTTTTTTGTACTGCAGTTTCTAAGTGCTGTGATATTTGGTTATGTACAAAAGAAGCCTTATAGATAGTACTGAGCTTTGCTGATGGATCAAAGATTTCTTTTCCTGTAGATAACATCTTCTCTCTGCCTTTCTGCCTGTGTAGTTTATCATGCTGACGTACCTTTTCATGTTGGCCTGGCTGGGAGTCACGGCTTTCACCTCACTTCCTGTTTACATGTACTTCAATGTGTGGACCATCTGCCGCAACACCACCCTGGTGGAGGGGGCCAATCTCTGCTTGGACCTTCGTCAGTTTGGTAGGTAGATATTAAGTCTCTAAGCATAAAAAGCCACCTCGTATCATTGAAGTCAAACACCTGCATTAACATATTTAAAATTACCTAGAAACTATCATTACCTCTCCCACAGAGAGAATTTATCAGACTACTTGTTAAGATACTCCTTTTTGAGTTTAACTGAATTCTAAGTAAGAATTCAAGAGTGAATAAAAGTCGCTTTTACAACATACATTTATGAATAGGCTGTCAGATTGCATTTCCTGGGACTAGCAAGTTAAAACTGTCATTTCTCTGCCCTGAAATCTTTGAAATTCAACCTGGTGTCTGCAATTTACTGTCATCCTCTCGTAGAAATGGCACAAATTGTAAAGTCTACTATGAGGATCACCTAAGAAAGATATATCTCATTGTACTCTAAAATACAGTTGTGTGTGGCTAGGAAATTTAGCTTTTAAAGATAAGGAAGTCAAAGAATGCTATCCTGAGGTAGGATGTCTTCATAGGTATTTTGTTTAGGACTACAGGCTTGTGCAACAGTAAGCATTCATTATATAGATGTGGGTTTGCTATACACAGACTCGGTGTTATGTGTTCTCTATTAATTCTTACAACTCCACATGTGGAGGAGTACTGGTCCTTCAAGATGCTAAAATTGAGGCACAGAGAGGCAGATAAGTCCTTCAACTTTACATAGCTGTCGCTGGCAAATTAAAAACCCATACCCAGGAAGTCCATCCTTACTCTGTGCCCTTCGTCCTAAGCCAACTGCATTTCCTACTGAAATAAGTCTGAATTACAAGTGTGGAAAGCTAATATGTCACTTCAGTTAAATTGCCTGAGATTCTGTTTTCTCATTTTTAAAAATATGAGAGCTACAGAGATTCCAAAAGGTTTGCAAGTCTACATTAGCAAATGAGTTTGCTTTTTCACTGAACAGACACTAAAATTCAGCTTCCTAATATCTGTGGGAACTCTAAGCACTTTTCCTCTAAGAAAATTTCTTTAAGCTGTTGCCCTCTAGCCTAGGGTTGTTTTGTTCACAAAAGGCTAGGCAGATGGAAATCATGAATATCGTGTCACCCAGTGACACCAGGTAATGCTGGTGTTGGTCAGTTGCTGCTGCTGGCTGTCACCATTCAATGCTGGCTTGTACCAAACACTATAGTTCATCTTTACTGGTTACTGGTCTCTCCCACTAGTCTTTGTTGGCTTCTGATCCCTGGAACATTTCAATATTCATACTCTGAGTGTTCACTGCCCTTTCTTTGCCATGTAGCACTCTGCCAACACTACTGAGATTAAAAACAAAAAAGCTTACAGAATTTTTGGAGACCATGTTTCCTTTGAAATAAATCATAAGCAGATTCACAGAAATACTAAAGTAGTCTATTTAATGGGTTCTGTGCTGTGGAACAAGGAAGGAGTTTAGCACTTAGGGAGAGCCCTTCTGAGCTAAAATCCAAGTAGTGGTTGGCAAATGCCACTAAGGTAGAAGCTGCCAGCCTGTTTCCATAATGACCAGGACTGCGAGCTTGCTATGTATGTCAGGGATGCAATGAAGGGGCCCTGACCCATTCCTTGTGAATCTTGGCCCTTGACCTTCTTCAACATGGGATCAGTATCTTCTGAAAAAACAGAAGCTGAGGCAGGAGCACAGGATGACTGTCTGGCTGCTCTTATTTTGGAGTGGAAAATGACGGTTTGTTAGCCAGAGAGGACTCTGCTAGATGGCACAGGAGGATGCTGAAGTGAGCTGTGCCAGTCTACTAAAAGGTGAATGGAGGAAGAACAACAGGAGAGGGACAGCAGTGCGCTGGCTGATGGGAAAGCCACAGCCACACTCCAGCTGGCACAGAAATGAGAAGGCCTTGCGCGTCCCTGTCCCCATACTGCAGAAAGGTGGAGATATTTCTGTAGAGACCATCCGAGTGTCTGAGATTCTATATCTGTACTACAGTGAAGAGCCGACAGTGTGTGCACAAACAGTGAAGAATGATACACAGAATGATAGGCCCTTAGCATAAAGTGCTTGCCAGGAGAGACAGTGGACAGTTTTCCTTTCCACTAGAAGGTTTTACTCCGGGAAACTCAGATCTGTCACAGGAGGTCACTGCAGAACCGTTGCTTTAAAAACCTGGCTCTGACATCATGCTGTCTCCTTCCACTTCTATCCTCTGTGCTTATCCTAAAATTAGACAAGATGAAACTTGCTTTTGAGGGTTGATGAGTAAAATGTAGGAGCTACAACTAACTCTGAACTTCAGATTAGCAAGCAACATTTTTTTTCAGTACTAGTTCCAATATAGGAGATATTATATAAAACATACATGAAATCATTTGTTCCTTCAAATTCAAATTTAGTTGAGGTACAGGGAAGTTCTCTTATCATTAAATCTGTTAATATGGGCACAGATGAAATCTGGGGTCCCTCACATGTGAATGTCTGTGTTTTTATAGCCCATGATAAGTTTGCATGCTCCTGACTGGATACACTTCACTTCCTATGGTACAGAAAGTGAAAATGAAAAGTAGTCTGGTAGGTTATGAAAAGTGTTTGGTTCTATTGAAGCAAAACATTAGAGAGAAAATATTGGGACACTCCAGCAAACTATTTTAAAACTTGTCCTAAAGTTTGTTTTCTGAAGAACAAGAAAAATAATCTCCTAGAAGAGGTGTGTAACTCTTCTTTTCAATATTTTTCAAGTAAATGTTTTTCAAAAACCTTGTTTACTTTTCATTATATTCAAGTGCTTTTAATACCCATATTATTCTATTTATATGGATGCTTAAATTATATGCTTCTAAGGGACATTAAGCATGTACTATGTCCTGGAGTACAGAATTTTATAAATTATTTCACTAATCACCATCTCTTTGGTCATAAAGAAATGGAGATCTAACAGGTGAAATAATTCTTCAGGGATATAGCTAACTAGTTGAGAGATAATTCTGAGTTTCTATGTAACTCTTTTCTGTACAAAGGCCTTTAAATAAACTTTCTAAAAGATGTTTCAAATTACAATATTAATTAAGCTGCTACCATATTTGATGAATAGAATAATGGCTCTTAAGACAGTTCCTAACTCCTAGGACTCAGAATGTGTGAGCTTAAAGGCCAATAAAGAATTAAGCTTAAAAATAGAATTCAGATTTCTCTGTAATAGTGAGTTTTTATTCTCCTATTATATGATTTCATAATATTGGATATAGTATGTGTTTATATTAGTAAACTTATATTATGAAATGTTAAATCTAGTTCCTACCATGTTTTATAAATCCAATATTTAAACTGTGCTGCATTAAAATGTAAAGATGTGGTGAAAGTTCCTCAGAATCAGATATGTAGAGAAAGTGCTCCAAAGTAGGTAAGGCTCATTTAATCTTTTAGATAACTCCCTCAAACTCAGAGAGATTGTTTTGAATCTGATTTCTCAACATTACTCCTCAAAAGGATTATATTCATCTTATTTCAAGGTACTTAACAAACACAAAATTTTAAATAAAATATATCCTTGGCAAAATAGAAATGTTGACAAACAGGTTATTGCCAGTTCATTATGCTTCTTCTTCTTCTTTTTTTTTTTTTTTTTTTACAAAAAACAAAAACTTGGAATAAGCAGTCAATGCTTTTATCTTAAATCCATTTCATTCCAATGGACTTTTTAAATTTTAATGAAAACTAAATAAATATAATGTTAATAAGAAATCCTTTACATATTTACCTATGTTTGCTTACTAATTAGTGGATTATATACATGTCTGAAAAGTAGTCAGTATTGTTTCTAAAATCTTGGGTACCGTGTAGGTTATTCCTCTGTGCTAGTATTCTTACATTAGGGGACAGATCGATGGGAAATTAGGTTATACATGGATCTAAGGCTGCTAATCTACTGAAAAATAAAATAAGTAGCCTTTATGGTCCAGAGGGTCCCAAGGTAACTGCGGTGGCCCCTTTAACAATGGAAGAAAAGAGTTACAAAAGAAGAGTTAGATGGGTATGATATGCTCTGGAAGATAAATGGAAATGACCCATATTGTTAGCTTTAAACACAGAGAAAACAGCTTCAGAACTAAGGAATGTGAGCAATCTGCAGAAGTTAGTAAGGAATGATCTGTCTCTTCTATTCTCTTTAAAGCTAGTACCATAAATAATAAATTATCTTAAATATAAACACATATTTCATTGTAGGGAGTCAATTTCCTATCACCCTATAAGGGAAGAGGGTCATAAAAAATCTATTCATTGTGCTTCCAGCTGTCACAATTTCCTTAATAAGAATGCTCATCTCTAGCAATGATGCTTCATTTGTTCTGTAACCACTAAAAGGTTGTTACCACTTCATTGGTAAAATATTTCACTGATACATATTTTTATATGTGTCATGCTTTTTATTTATTCTTATTTTCATATAAGGTTTTATTAACAGCTATACAATATTTTATTTCACCATTATTTATTGAGTATTGTGCACAGCATCTATTGCAGTTGTTCATAAGCTGATTATTATGTTTAACAAAACTTTTGTACATGATTCTGCACACACATTAGGACAGTGCTGAGGAATTCCTGGGAAGGGAATCGCCAAGCTCACCTCCTTGAGGATTTTCAAGTTTGTATTCACACCAGGTGTTGCAAAAGAATGTTTATTTTCCCACTCTTGCCAAGATTAGAAAACATACCTCCACATAAAAACAAACAAAACCAAATCCTTTACCTTCACTAAGGTGAAGGAAAGGAAGACATACGATATTACGCATCTTTCAAATCTTTAAGACGTTTCCTGAGAAGGATGATTCTTGGGAATACAATCTTTGCTAGTCTTACTGAATGAACTGGTAGATGTTACACCTGAATGAATTAGATATCTGGGAAGAACTTCAACTATTTCTTCCTGCAGCTTGCCATGTAGTCCAGCTTCTCTCTGAAGTATAGTAATTTTGTCATTCAGAATCTTTACTTTTTACAAAAACAATTTTTTCCAAAATATAGTACATGTTCATAATAATCTATTAATTATTTTAAGTATATTCTCAACATCTGCAATTATATATATACACACTATATATACACAATATATATAGTATATATTACTAAAATAATAGTAAATATAAGGCTATATAGATATAGATATAGATGTACATATATAGATATACGGGCTATAGATATGCATCATTATATTTGTCTATATATACAGGCTGTGTACATCGTATATATAGTAAATATATATTTTATATAGTAAAATAATTATATATTATTGTGCAGTAAATATTATATATATAACTTTCTTTGAAGTTTTCATACTGCAAGTATAATCAGTTCTTACAGTACAGCAAATGTACTTCAGTTTATAGGAAAATCTTGTGCTGTGGCTTGCAGGTTCGCTGTGCTCCCCATTGCCTTTCTGTTGAGTTACTGATGCTTATCACATCGAGTTATTTCACATTTGTGCACATGAGTGTTTGTGGAACCTCAGGGTTCCTGACTCAGATCAAAATATTTAACAGAAGAGGGCTTTAATACATGGTCATTATTTGAAGTATGGGAGGGATTTAAGCACAGTTGTATGAGTATTATTAGAAAGATGATGCAATGAAGTTTCCAAAGCAACTTCATACCTTGTATTCTGATAAATCAATAGGGAGGTCAGTGTGATTTAAGTGAAATAAAGTAATATCCTACTTTATAACTAGATATGAAGGCGTTGGGTTCAGTCTGAGTACTCTAATAATATGTAACAACAAAAAAGACAGCAAAAAAAATAGATTAAGATGAAGTCTCAGAGCCAGAGCACATGCAATCATCAGTGTATTATAGAACATTATAAATTTGGGACTTTTATCCTATGGGAAATAGATTCATTAGAGGATTCTGGAAGAAGGGAGCATTATCTGACTTAAGAAGGTCATACCACTGCTGTATGGAGAACACCTGTAAGAAACGTAAGACACTGAGAGCCATCTGCAAACTGTTGCTGTGCTGTATTGGTGGCCTGGACAAGGAGAGTGGAAAGGAAGGTCAGGAACGTAGTTTGATTCTAGGTGATTGGAAAACAAATGGAAGAATTTTCTGATAGATTGCACAGAGCATTTGAAAATGAACAATCTACGGAGGAACTATTGTATTACTAAGCAATTAGGAAGACTATAGTTGAGATGGCAAAAGGCATGATAATGTTTGCTCAGAAATGGGGCAGGCAAATAAGAATATTTAAGTCAAATTATAAAGATACATCAATTTTTACATTCTTGTTAGCAATCCAAACAGAGTTATTAGGTAAGAAATTAGATGCATAAATCCTGTTTTCTGGAAAGATCTATGGCATAGCAGAAAAGATACAGAAGCTAGTAATAAGTTAAAATCTCAGAGACTAGATGTGATATGTGAGGGAAAAAAGTGGGTGAAGACTAAATGTACCAATTTAGGAGGTCACAAAAAATGATTACAAACCAGATGATGATATTGAGAAGCAGGAGCCAACAAGGACAGAGAAAGAAAATAATATAGTATCTCATAAGTAAAGGATATGATCCTCTGCTTCTAATACTGCAGCAGCAAACTGCCCACCAGTACATGCAGCTCGTTTCCAAGTAGGTATTCCAGGCAAAAAGAAGGTGCACGCTGAAGTCTCTGTGGCAAAGTGTGCAGCTTTCTCCTTAGAGTGGGCAAGTAAGGCTGGAATTCAATCCCAGAGAGACTGCCAGCCTGCTCAGCCAGAGTTTGCAGAAACTAGGCATTTGGTATTACTCCAGTGGATGAAAAGTTACAAGTTTGGATCCTTCATTTACATATGGGCCCAGCAATCTTTTTGGTTATGAAGTTTACAACTCTCATTGATTAATACAGGGCATAGAGCTTCATTTTATTTGCATATGGCCAAGAGGTAAGAGTAACAAACCTAAGAACAGAAAATTCCTAAGCTGCTCTAGAAGCTCTGGCATGTCTGAAACGCCAAGGCCTTAAATGTAAGAAAAAGCTACAGAACATATGGCTCAACAGGGAATGTAAAAAAGACCATAAAGCCAAAAAGGAAAGGTCAGCTACAAAGACTCTTCCCAGAGACAGGCCAGCTGCTTTTTCAAGGAAAAAGTCCTACAAATTTGATTCCTCCTTCAATACTATGAACTGTCAAGAAAGTGAAAGTGAAAGAAAGTGAAAGATCAGAATTAATCGATTTTGGGGGGTCAGTCATGACCTTGACAAATTTCCATTTGTGTGGAATGTGGGGGGGAAAAGACTTGAGGGAGTATAAATGAAAAAGAAAGGAAATGCAGACCTTGAGCACAGACAACACTTTAGGAATTTGGCTGCAAATGTGAGTCAAAAAAAGGACATACACCTTGAGTGTATGAGTGAAACTTGCAGTGGACCAACATGGACAAAGGTGATAAAGCTTCCTTAATAATGGGAGTTCATTACATAAATTATACGGCAGGGTACTATTTTTTCCCTCATCTACCGACCCATGTGGGAGGAAGGGAAGCCTTCGCAGATGGATCTCTGCATTCATCACACTGAGCAAGGTTTTTTTATTTTCACTGAAACTGATTCCATAAGCTACTCATGAAGCAGACATTAATGTCAGCAGAATTGTAACAAAGGCAGAACTGATGATATACCTCAAGCTAGGAAAGTATAAATGGGGAGACATACCAAAGCAAAGTGAAAAGCAGAACATTGTTGAAAGATTAGGTGTTAGTGTTCCCAGATTTTGCAATCCTCTGTGTGTGTGTGTGTGTGTGTGTGTGTGTTAGAGAGAGAGAGAGAGAGAGAGAGAGAGAGAGAGAGAGGAGGGGGTACAAATAGAGGAGGGGTATACAAATATGTTCAGCAGTTCAACTACTCTCCAAATCTAATACAGGGGTCATGTAAAATGTATAAGATTACTTGTCATCTAAAAGCAGCTCCAGAGCCGTGGAAGTGCCACTTGTGTGATTTGTTTGAAAAATGTGATACTCGAAGGTTAACCTTTGTTTTTTTTTGTTTTGTTTGTTTGCTGCTTTTTTTGTTGTTGTTATGTTTTCCCCCAATACTGGGAATGGAGTTTAGGACCTTGCGCCCTTGCGCTTGCAAGGCAGGAGGTGGCGCCACTGAGCTAAATCCCCAGCTAAACTTTGTACATTCTGCGTGACACCTCTGTGCTGCTGTCCAGCAATACAGTATTTGAGGGTCTTCAAATGACTGTGATGCAGTCAGTTCATAAATTAACTGGAGTTTATGTCAATGTGAGGAGTGAAATGGAAATGTTTAATTCTTCCACATAATAGCTTCGTTTTCAGTATTGGCAGCACAAGAAATCCCTCTTCAGGCAGTATGACTTGCTAGACTAATGGAAGCATTGTGTTAGTGGAACACATTTATATTCTGATTTCAACAGAGTGTAGGGAACAGTTATAAATATAATTGTGGTGCCTACACTATCACAGTTATGGACCATGCCACTGAAGTAATTATGACTGAATGTGAAGATTCTGGTATCTAGACTCAGTTGAATTTGGATTTAAATATATTTTTTCTTGGTACCAGGGATAGAAGTCATGACCTTGAACTTTCAAGGCAGGTGCTGGAATCACTGAGCTAAATTCCAGGCCCTAAAATATTTTAAATAGCCTCAGTGCTGCTTTTTCATCTTGTTAAAGATTTTTTTTTCCATTAAAACAACATAAAACAGAACTTGCTAAGATGGGGTTGACCAAACATTTTTTTTTTCTCTCTGGAAACTGAAGGCCATTTATAATGCTAACCTGGAATCTTGTATGGGTTGTAGGGATTGTGACAATTGGAGAGGAAAAGAAAATCTGCACCGTCTCTGAGAACTTCCTGAGGATGTGCGAATCAACTGAGGTGAATACATTCACATTCTTCAGTTTTGTCAGAATTATAGCATTCATTTTGTTATTTGAAGAATATAATACAATTAAAGTTATGTTGCATTTTCCATTTTTACCTTTCGAGATAATTTCAGCTTCGACAGGACTGGAAAGGGAGTGAATAGAACACATAGGATGATAATACTCTACATATTTCAGGCAATTTATAAATACTTCAAACATTCTGAAATCCGTTTAAAGTATGGTTGCAAAATTATAGAGAGCACAGCCTTATATTGCTACAGTGTTACATAAAATCAGCATTATCAGCCTCGACCTTGTCCTCATGAAATTGTAGACAATATAGTTGCAGAGCTATAATTCTAAGGGGAAACGATATTGCAGTTATGTCTTTTGATTGAGTATATGATTTATCCAAAGCTCACATTTGTTAACAAGGTACAGTAGCAATTCTCTTCTATGGGAAACTGATGCACTTTGGTTCCTTGCGATTTCTCGTTGCAGCTGAACATGACCTTCCACCTGTTCATCGTGGCACTTGCTGGAGCTGGCGCAGCAGTGATCGCTATGGTAAGGACTCACAATCCCCACAATTCAACTGGTACCCACATGGGCCTCTTAAATCCAGGAGTAGTTTTTACATGGATATTAAATTCTGTCTAAAAATGATGCCTTCATGTATACACTAGTAAAAACTATCTTTTAAAACAAATAATATCATGTAAGTATGTCTAAAAATGTATACAGGTAACCTTCAAAAGGACCACTGTACATTATGAACATTTAAGAGTAGGTTTTTAAGAATTTTTTAAAGATAATAGGTGTTCCTGTTGTATATTTAAGGAATCTATCTTTACCATGTATTTAGAAACAATGTTAATATATTTCATTTCCAAAAAGAAGAAGTTAGAAGATTGTTTGTTAAAATACGAAATATTCCACCAAGGTTATTTTCTCAAATGTGTTAACCAAAAAATTCATATTAGCTTAAAAGATTGGTGTAAGTATTTCCAACTTATTAATGCTAGTATACTTCATATCTTTGGAGGAATGAATTATATAACTACATTTCCTCTTCCTGGTATTATATGAAGTACTACTACAGTAATATTTCTTTAAACTTTACTCTTTGAAGGCTGGGGATTTAGCTCAGTGGTTCTGGCGCCTGCCTGGCAACCACCGACAACAATGTGGGGCATGGTGACTCACACCTGTAATCCCAGCACTCAGGCAGCAGAGGCAGGAGGATTTCTGAGTTCAAGGCTGAGTTCAGGACCAGCTTGAACTACAAAGTGAGACTGTCTCAAAACATTAAAACTAAACTAAACTAAAATAAATATAATCTTTAAGCACTCAAATGTTTTATGCACATGAATTCAATGTTGGTAATACAGCAATTGTTATTAACTTCATTACAATCTCATCTCATACTTATCATAGAGTGACAATCATCATTTTAATATTTACTCTTATCTCATCTTGTAGATGAGAAAATCAAAATGAATTTTTACTCTATTAAACTATTAATACTGTATTTGTGATACTCTGTTAAAACATCAGATATAGGCTAAGACACTGGTTATAAGAATCTGTATTGAAACTAGCATATATTTTCTTATATCAGAGAAATGTCCCCTTAACATGCCATGCTCCTTAATGAAGGAGTGGATGGGCTGGTACTTCCCCAGAGGCCAGGCAGAATCTGTGTAGGATCCACTAGAAACCATGAGATTCTGACCAGAAACAATCCTGAATTTCTCTTCAGAATTTCATTCATACATATTTACTAGAAATTTAGTGATATTTTCTCTGATTTGAAAATAAAAGATTTGGACACCCAAAAATACATTCATTTATTTCATAAATATTTTGACTAGTATTCAGTAAACACTTTCCACTGCACTTGAATTTTAATGAGAAGACACCACAGAAATTAGAGGACATGGTAAGACTTATTTTTTTCACATCTATGTGATTAAACTTTCACTCGTTAAGTGCCACATTTTACAAGAATATTTCATTTCTGAAATTTCTGAATTTTTGCTATCTGTTGACTACCTGAATGTGCTTCAACAGTCACTCCTTAAATTTGACTTTATGTTCTTTAAATACATCTGTATTTTCTACAAGTCTGTTTCCTGCCTTTGAATATACTCTTGTCTTATTATCAAATTATTCATTGTTCTATTTTCTAAATTTTTAATAAAAATATTGCAGTGCTTTAAATTTCAGAGAAAATGGAAAACTACCAGCACAGTTCTCTTTCTCTTCACTTATCAAATGCATCCTGTAGGGAAGTTGTCTTCTGGGGACTGAAAGGGAATAGGATGATAAACCAATACTTGGTCTCTCCACTGAGATAATTCAGCCAGAAGAATTTCATTTTTTGAGTAACTTTTCTACTCCAGATAAATCCAGAGCTTTCTTTTTGAATGTGACACATTTCTGACTTTTTTGATTGTATATAAATATAAAAAGCACACATATATGATATTTTCTATCTTGTAGTTTGAAATATCATCTAACAAAAATGGAAAAATTCATTGGATAGAAAACTGACTTAACAAATAAATGAACAGATATATTTTGGGGCTTCTATGATCCCAATTTATGTTGGACAGTGAGGCAAAATATTATCCTATTAATTCATGTTAAGTATGCAATGAAGCATACATGAAAATATTTCTGAATATGAGTTATTAAACATACATGAATATGAAATATATCATCTTAAAGTTGGGTTAAAAAAGGACAGGATATAGTGGAGACATAACCTAAAGATTAGAAAGAGTCTTGAATTACTTTAGGGTCGAAAAAGAAGAAAAGCTAGGGACACTAATAATTGACTGAATGAGAAATATATTTTATCTTGTTTTTTATCACAGAAATATTATTTTCTTTTTATATAGGCATATTCTCTTGTAATAAGCAATCTGAATATTTCTATTCTGATAGCCAGATATCTTGAAGACAGTAAAGCATCTTCCAGTCTGAATTTCTTTTTTGTCTTTGCTTAGGTTCACTACCTAATGGTCCTCTCTGCGAACTGGGCCTATGTAAAAGATGCCTGCCGGATGCAGAAATATGAAGACATCAAGTCTAAGGAGGAGCAAGAGCTTCATGACATCCATTCCACTCGCTCCAAAGAGCGGCTCAATGCATACACATAAATAAAATCATCTTTTCTCTCTGCCATTTGAATGCATTGGTGTTTAACTAAGATCCATCCAACCATCCAACCTTTGAAAAACAAAATGAAAGTGCTTCTCATCAGTGATACCTGGGGTGACACGTGACTCACTCGAATAATCCTTTGTTGTTCAGCACTTAATTTCCTAATTTGTTAAATTGGTATCAAATCTCTTCTACAAGCTCCTATTCACCCTTTTTTTAAAGTATCTCCATTTAATAGTTCTGTAAGATCAAAGATACTAACATCATCAAATGCAAAGATATGTTTGATTTTTAATCACTTCTCATATGTTACACATAACACTTTTTGCATTATTTCTTATGTTTTGAAAAGAAAACAGCTTTTTATACTTTTTAGTTTTGATTTTGGTAACTAGTTTAACTACAGGTAACCTTCAAGGGGACCACTGTACATGACAAACAGCAGACAGATTTGACATCAGGACGCCTTCTCTTGACATGTGGAAATCTTGTCTGGAGATCAGTGGCTACATACTGTAGGCTCTGCTTAATGTTCTCATCAATCTAAGGTGCAATTTCTAAATTTATAAGAGTAGGTTTTAAAAAAGTGCTTCTTATCTTTGTTAACATTGTATTTTTTTCCGGATGTACTTAAAAACGATTTCTCTCTGATCACTCATATTTCCGTTGTGAGCATGTAGAGACAATGATGCTAGTGCATGGCTAGTTGCCTTTTTAAGATTGTGACACCAGGCTTACCTTCTAAAGTATAGTGTAGAGAACATTTTAATGGAAATAGCTCCCGTGCATTCTTGGAGAATGATTTCTGTGATTTATGAAGTGGCTGGATTGGAACTTTTAATATGCTAATGTGGAGAATTAATTACCTTTATGAAGGTGGTATATTAAAAATAAGCACACTAACCCCTCAGAACTTGTTTTGCCTACTTTAAAAGTCTGAATGGATTGCACCTCTGTAAATTATCCCTAAAATGTGTATGATATATTTGAAAAGGTTTCCATTAATATGATAGCTTTGCTTGCAGCCTTCCAATCTATGTTGGTTTACCTGTAGTGTTTTCTAAAGTGTGGTCAGGGGCCACAATAGAATGTATCGTTTGAAAGTGTAGTGATACATTTGTGTTTCTATTTCAAGTAAGTCATTTTAACTGAATGTTCATTCATATTCATTTATAAGAAGTACCTGTATCAAAGGAATTTTAAAAAGAAAGCAATCAGTATTATTGGACCAAATTTGTGTTGTTTTAACCTTGACTCTCTTCTTTTGATTATTTCTAATGCTACAAGAATGCTGTAAAGTGTCTTTTAAAATGATGTAGCCTGACAAGACATTTTTGTCAGTGTATAAAACTAGGTAGTGTTGTGCACTGATTTGACCATTGTGAAACCCTTTCTCAGTGTAAGTGCATTTCTAATAAAATATATTGAGTGAACCAATCTTTGTACAACTACTAGTCATGCATCATCTGTAATTTTACAAGTTCTTGTAGTAGGTAGGGGGGTAATATTAGGGTTATCTGTGGCATGATTATGCATTCTGTAGAATTAATTGATTTGGAGTTTGGCTTTTTTTTACATTTGGATTATCTTACTGGTTCAACATTTTTCTGATATATGCAGTATTAAAGATATTCAGCAAAAGTATTAATGGGCTTCTTTAAATTCTATATTATAGTGTTTCAGTTCTGTGTCTTTATAGTTTGTGATGATTTTTAAAACTGTCTCTAAAGTTTATGTAATGATGTTGACACTTTTGGCTTTCATTTCTGGTATTAGAGTTTGTATTTTCACAGAGTGCTTTGTAGCAGGCATTACAATTAATCTGTTTTGTACATAAATGTGCCAACAGCTTGATGGTGGCGTTTTTGAAATGTAGAACAAAGTGCTTGCAAAATGTAATAAAAATTCTTGTGTACTTTGTGTACTTATTATTAGTTTCTCCAGTCGTTTCTCATTTGGTTTTGTTTTGTTGATTTCTTTCTTTTTTGTGTATGTTATTTGAAAATTCAGTAGGTGCCTTCTCCTTAGGATGCCTTCTCCTTGGTTTAAGTTTCAGGGATTTAGCCCTTTAAATTCAATACAATTTCTGTGCAAGGTCACTGAGTGCAGGGATGTGAACGAGAGTCCAGGAGAGAGTGAAGAAGAAAAGACATTGGCTCTCATCTTACTTTACAAATAACTTTTCCAAGTTTCTGCTCTTTTCTTGCCTGATTCCTATTGTTTTTGTTTGTTTGTTTGTTTTTAGTGCTTCATAAACTCACTGAAAAGCAAAACACTAATGCAATTCAAAAACAAAAAGATTTCTTGGTTCACTTGAAAATAACAAGGTGAGAGCAATGACACAAAAATATTTTTTCTAGAGTTTTTAGCTGTATCTAATTTCTTAAAATCAAATTATAAATGACGGCAATTTAAAAATCAGGCTGTAAGGGACTGTGTTAGTCTGTACTTATGAACAAAAACATGCAAATTTCTGATACTTTTAATAGAAACAGAAATAGCTGTCATTAATTAAAAATATTTGGGGGCAAAATACTTCTATTTATTTTTTTGAGGCAGGGTCTCTTTTAGTTCAGGCTGGCCCTCAGCTCAATATGTAGCCCATGTGAGCTTCAAACTCACAACAATCCTCTTGCCTCTGCCTCCTGGGGTTACAGGCCCTGCATGGTGGTTTGTGGTACTGATTGCTGGTGGGTGTGAGTCTCCACACCCAGCATTGTTGTATGTGGTTACTGGAGATTGAACCCAGGTCCTTGTACTTGCAAGACAGGTGTCCGAACCACTGAGCTAAATCCTCAGCCTTACATTAATTGTTTTAATTAATACAATTAATTTAATTAATTGTTTTAATTAATAAGAAAGCTATTGCCCATATAAATACTATTACATGATAATTATGATTTTTCTAGGTGTGTTAATTTTTTAGCATAGGAATAATATCATAAAAAATTATATGCTATATCTTTGTGAACATTTTTCATAATATATAGTCCCCCTTTGTGTATATGCTCCAAGTTCCCCAGTGAATGCCTGAAATCACTGATAGTACTCAACCCTCATGTTTAATACATGTTAGACAGAATAAAATATTAACAACTAGTGATATAGTACTGTGACAATACACTACCTATGCGTTTTTTGGCCTTAGATAAAGTTAATCCTTACCTGAAATATTCTGACCATCATGAAATCAAAATTAAATCATAGTGCCTCAAAATTCAATTTAAAAATTTTTCTGCAAAATGTTTAGATAACATTATTTTAAATCAATGGAAGAAAGTAGGACAAAATTCTACTAGTTGGAATGTAAATATTTTTCTACTTTGGGTTTCTCACAAAAATAACTTTTACCTTTTGATAATTTTAAACATTTTTCTATCCTGCTTAAAACTGAAGTTTAAATAAATTATGCAATACATTATTTAATGAATTAGTAAGAATGAAATATTAAATGAATTATCTTGATTATTATATTTCTATCCTATGCAATCCTTTATAGATATTTAGAAATACTGAACAAAATAAAAGAAAAATGTAGGCATAAAATATCAAAAATGATGAAAAACTATTAATTAAAATCATATTCTTTGAATAAGAAAGAAAAGGACAAAATAGTTGGAAAATATATATTTAAAGGGCAAAATAAGGCTGGGGATTTAGCTCAGTGGTTCTGGCACCCACCTCACAAGTGTAAGGACCCAGGTTCCATCCCTCATAATCACATGCAACAATGCTGGGTGTGGAAACTCATACCCACCAGCAATCAAAATCACATATCACAGTGCTGGGTGTGGTGGCTCATATCTGTAATCCCAGCACTTGAAAGGCAGAATCAGGAGGATTGTTGTGAGTTCAAGGCTGAGTTCTGGACCAGCCTGAACTACAAGGCATGACCCTGCCTTAAAAGAAAAAAAAAAAAAAAAAAAAAAACACTAAGAGATAACAGTATCCAGGCCAGGTTTTAACTCAGTGGTTCCAGCACCTGTCTTGCAAGTGCAAGCGCCCACGTTCAATCCCCGGTAACCACATATAATACTGGGTGTAGAGACTCACACCCACCAGCAATCAGTACCACATACCACAGTGCCGGGCGTGGTGGCTCACACCTGTAATCCCAGCACTCGGGAGGCAGAGGCAGGAGGATTGCTGTGATGTGAATTTGAGGCTGAGCTCAGGGCCAGCCTGAACTACAAAGCGAAACCCTGTCTCAAAAAACAACAACAATAAAAATAACAATCTCTGAATTAATAATAAAGAAGCAACTCAGACCACAGGTGTTACTTTTGTGGTACTTGGGATTAAACTCACAACCTTGCACTTGCAAGCCAGGCAGTGGCATCACTGAGGTTCATCTCCAGCCCTTTCCAGCGTTACTTTCTTTTTTAAAAAATTTTTAAATCTTTATTGATACATTACATAAATGCATCATGATTGCACTCCATAATAGGGATTTGTACCAGTATAAGATACAACTTAATTCTCATTTTTTTCCCATAGCCTTACCCACCCTACCCCCCCATATACATAAAATTTGTTTCCTTACTTTTTTGTTACAATCTCAAAATTTTCCCCCTTCTTCCTATTTTACATTGAGCATTTTCTATTTCACAATATATAACATACAATTCTAGAACTCATTTACACCTTTATTTTCTCATACCAGAGAAAAGATGCGATATGTACCTATCTGTGCCCTACTTATTTCACTTATGAGGATATCTTCAAGGTATGTCCATTTAAGTAGAAATGATTCGAACTTATCTTTTTTATGGCAGAGTAATACTCCATTCTGTAGAAGAGCCACAGCTTTTTTATCCAGTTTCCAGTTGATGGACACTTGGGTTGTTTCCAAGATGTAGCAATCACAAATTGGGCTGCTATAAACATGGGTGCACATATGTCACTGTGATATGAGTCTTTTAATTCTTTTGTGTATATACCTAGCAGGGCAATGGCCGGTTCAAATGGGACCTCCAATCTTAGCTCTTTGAGGATTCTCCAAACTGATCTCCACAGGGGTTGTACGAGTCTACAGTCCCACCAACAATGGAGAAGTGTTCCTTCTTCTCTGCAGCCTTGTCAACATTTGCCGTTGGCTGATTCTGAAATGGCAGCCGTTCTATGTGGAGTGAGATGAAATCTCAGTGTTGTTTTCATCTGCATCTCTCAAATGACTAATGATGTTGAATATTTCTTCATATGCTTCTTAGCGTTACTTTCTTAAGGGATCTTTACTCCCAGTGTGTGAAGTCAAATGCCCAGTGTTGAGAATGCAGAACATTGAAAAGACCAGGTTTTTCTTTCACTGGGATCTGGGGACACAAATGAGGAGGCTGATCTCATTTTAACTGACTAACACTGCTTCTCATAATTAAAGATTGAGGTCTTTTTAATGTTTCAGTAATTTTAACTTCTTAGTTGTACCAATAATTTTAGTTCTTTAGGGTCCATTTTTGAACCATTATTCAAAGTACTACACCAAATAGTACATCCAACATGGGCAGAGCTGCCTTTCTGTCTGCCACTTAAGATACTCTATATGTGCAAGTGAGCATCCGAATTTTTGCTTTTCTTTCCCCTTTCTTTCTCTTTTTCTTTCTCTCTCTGTTGTTCATTCTCTCTCGCTCTCTCACTCTGTCTCTCTTTGTGTCTCTGTTTCTCTCTCTCTCTCTCTCTCTCTCTCTCTCTCTCTGTTTGAATGGCTTTTTATTTTAGTATGTCTTGAATGTGCTGGTACTTTCTAATTCGGAATATTATGACAAGTTGTCATGAATAAACATCCTCTCTTGGACTTATTACTTACATCCTAATTAAGCCCTATCCATATGATACACCAGAAATACACATTGCATATTTTGTGCTTTCCACTAAATGAGCATTAAAGTGGGATTCTTTTATTTTTATTTTTTTAGTTCTGACTTCATTTTAATCTTCATAAGAATCTCATTTATCTATCTGTATTATTTGTACTTATCATCATTTAGACTGAGAAAGATGATATTTACCAGTATTGACAAGACATAAATAAGATTCTCAGAAACAACAAATGAATGTATATAAACTTCTCTCAAAGAAAAGCTTGAACAATCCAGTAGGTTCACAGGAGCTAGAAGCACTATAGCCTTATTTCCCTGCTCAATTTTAACTGGAATGGCCCAGCAAATACAACTTGAAGTTGCCCTCTTTTTGTGGCTATAAACAACCTTTGCTTTTCTTTATACCCACAATGTGCGCAGTGGTTACTATCCATCATTATTCTGAATATTTTATTTTTGAATAGAATGAGTTCAGATCTTTGAAAAAAAAATACAACAATACCCTGAATGAAAATACATATTCTTGGTATGTGAATGAAGAATAAGATAATATTTTTCCAAAGAGGTACCTCTATGTTTCTAAAATCAGCATGCTGTCCATGCCATCTAGATCTTACTTAGTAAGTGGTACCAAATAAATCAGAAATAAAATAATAGACACAAATAATATGAAATTCCATTTTAAGGATATAGTATTCACACAAGTTAGCCCAATTAATTTTAAGATTTTTCTTTTGTTTCTTTACTTTCCACTCCCTAACATCTAAGTAACATCAAGTATCTTCTAAATTTTCCTGAAAGGGAGTTAGAAAGTAAAAAGTTCATGTTGGCAGTAATCAAGAAAAGAGATTTCTACTAAACAAGTGGAGACTCTAGATATCAATATCAAACTTTCACAGGTAAAACTAAGGCAGGAATTAATTTTCTCTCCTTCAGTACTTTGACCTCTAAGTACCTTAGCCACTTGTGCTTGGAATCTGCAGTGACCCTCCAAAGCCACGGTGATTAGGTGAGCACTGTGGCTGGCTTGCTGTTCGGAAGTGGGGCCTGATTAGACATGGCACTTTGGGAAAGCACCTCTCTTCACAGCTTCACCCTCTCGCCTTCCTGGATGTCATGGCTTCTGTGATGTAAGCAGTTTTCTTCAGTGTGCCCCTCTGCCATATCATTCCAGCATGGAGCAGGCCTACCATGGACTGTGACTAATTGTGTGCCTGATTGAGTAGAAAGTAAGATATCACTCAAATCTCTAAAATTCACAGTTTTCAATCATTGCAAAGCTTTTATCAGCTAAAATGAATAAATTTTACTTCTAACCACTATTGCCATTCCAGCTTACTGACCTTAATGAGTATGTATTTTCCAGTCTTGTGTTTGTTGCAGTCTTCTACCTTATACCATCAGTTCTTTCCACAATTAGTCTATATTGCTTAGTCAATTATCACAGTCACTCCTAAACTCGTTTAGCCCTGTATTTTCCTTGAATTCACATGCTAACACACTAATCTATGCACATGCCTCTCCATATGGGAAGCTGCCTGACAAAGTATGGCTGGAGAAAATCCAAGACTGACAAGACTTACTGAAATTAAGGTGAGTCCTCAGAGATGCCAATAAATCTACTCTGTTTTTCCAGAAAGGGGTTTATCAAAATCTTTCTGTAAATGATCAGATTTCAAATAAAACAGGTTTTACATACTATGATGCAGTTACTTACCTCTAGTTTATAAGACAAGAGGAAAAAGAGACCATTGTCTCTCAATTGGTTCCAGGAACCTCACTGCCAAACACCAAAATTGGCAATGCTCCAGTCACTTGAATTTGCATATATCCTTTGTATATCTTCACTTAGTAGTAATGTAATACAAAAAGACTATGTAAATGGTCGTATTGTTGTATTGCTTTGCAAATGGTAAGAAAAAAAAGTGCATGCATTCGGTATGGACAAGTTTTTTCCAAATTGAATATAGAACATAAATAAATAGAATATAAGTTACTTTGAGGTGAAATATGGTGAGATACTCCAAGAATGCTGAAGGGAGGGCCAGGGAGTCAGCTCAGTGGTTCCGGCGCCTGTCTTGCAAGTGCAAGGACCCGGGTTTGATCCCTGGTAATCACATACTATAATGGGTGTGGAGACTCATGCCCAGCAGCAACCAGTACCACATACCACAGTGCCGGGCATGGTGGCTCATGCCTAGAATCCCAGCACTCAGCAGGCAGAGGCAGGAGGATTGCTGTGATGTGAATTTGAGGCTGAGCTCAGGGCCAGCCTGAACTACAAAAGTGAGACCCTGTCTCAAAACAAAATTAAAAAAAAAAAAAAAAAAAAAAAGAATACTGAAGGGTTGTATGGAGAAAATGCAAAAGAGAAAATAAACATTAAGACTTGAAAAAGAGAGAGTAAGTCATGCAATTCTCTGTAGAAAACACAGCAAATGTACATGGAACAAAGGAAAAAAATTGCAGGGATTAGCAATTGGAAAAAGAAACAGTAAATTAGATGTACAGGTTAAAGAGGAAGGGATATTGCTTAAGGCCTTATAAACTATTAGCCCTCATTTATTTTTGGGGTCAATACAATTGATCATTCCTTCCCTCTGAGATTTCAGTAAGCCTTGTATCCATGCTTTTACTCCAAACTCCCTCTTCAAACATTGCTAAATCCCCTTTGATTACAAAGGTACAAACTATTAACATAGTCATCGAATTTTATGGCTGTAAATAATTCTATAAACTGATATCTTCAAGTTTATCACTTCAATCTAGAATCCTAATTTGAAATTCAGATTTATTTATCATAAGTTTCTTCCATACCCTGTAGGCTGACAGGCTTCTATTCACCTTCTCTGTACTGAGCTGCAAACCTGGTCTTGTTGCAATAAGTTGTGGTTTCTCCACTTCCACAAAACACAAGGCTGTATTTCAGATTCCTCAGGCCAAGACACTTCATGTGGTGTTGATTCTTGTTTTTTTTTTCTCTCTCATCCTTTGCATTCAAAATGGAAGCAGAAGACCTTCATGTCTCCCACTATCCAAGACACCATCATCGTTTATTCTTATTACTGCAAGATGATATTAGAGAATCTTTCTGATTCTAGTCTCATCTCTCACTTTCTGTTTATCTCTTCACTCCATAGCCAAAACAATCCTTTCATTAACTTAGGGAAAGCATTTCATAAGCTAACCCAGTAACTCTGCTTCCCTTAGAAGTAAAAAACAAATGCATACTATGGGTTATAAGACCAAATTTTATCTCTGCTACTCAACCATCACCACACTTCTTTTTATTCATTATCTCAACATTATAAAAGTTTCCCCAAGTACTATGTTTTTTTCTTGATGATCTTTACTACCTCAAGAACTCACCACTTTTTGAGCCTTTATATTTGCCATTCGATTGTTGAAAAAATACTTTTCTTCAAATTTTGTATGTTTCATTCCTTTCCTTTGCATAAGTCTCCTCGGTTAAGTTTCTCTTCAGAGCTGATGTATAAAATGGCAAATAATTCTATATTCTCTGCTTTATTTCTCATATGGCAACTGCTCCACTTGACTTGCTGTCACATATATTTATTAACTATTTTTTGTCTACTTTCCCTCATTTAAAAGTCTATGAATCTTAGTAAAGATGGAGGTATCCCTGAGGATTCGCACCCACAGGTCAGCGTGTACCAGACCTTAATGCTCTCACTCAATTGCCTCCACTTACCTTTACTTCGCTATTAAGTGTGGTAGCTATAAACTGGGATTCAGCTCATTCTCAAATGAGCCAGTCTATTGAACATAACTGTAGAAAACTCTGCAAAATGGAGTTAGTTTTGTGCCCAGAAAGAAAGGGGAACTAAATTGTTAGCTTAGTAGCCAGTGTAGCCCTATATCTCTCATTCAGCAAGGTCCCTTGGAATGTTCAGTTATGAGCCAAATATTCCTCCCGTTTCCCAGATTCCTTATTTTAATTAACAGCAATAACATAAAGTCACTTTACTTTCTAGAATGTTTTTACTCTTGATAATTTCTCTACACAATTATAAGATGTTGCCATCTGAATACCCTTCAATTATCTGTTATGTATTATCATCACTGTCAGTAATAAGACACCATTTTCTCTTCACATCTGGTTTCTGTGCCAACAATCTGTTGTCTGCAGCTCAGACATAGCAGCTTATAGCAGCATATAGCTGATTATGTTGATCCTCTGCTTACAATTCTTGAGTGGCTTTCCTTTATTCTTAGACATAATATAAATTTTATTAAAATTTTTATGAAATGATGCAAAAATTTACCCCTACCAAATCCCCATGCTGGCTACCTACTGCCCTTTGTATAAATTTCAGGCCAGTTAGGATCTTTTGTTATTCAAATCCATCATTCTTTTTCTTATCACTTGACTTTAAGGTAGCTTTTCTCCTTCCTTAAATTCTTCTCTCCTCTCCATGGCCTAATACTTCTCTGTATCTCATCCTTTAAAGGACAGTTCAAAATGTTCAGTTTCATAAAACGTTTAAGTTCTCTGCTTAAATCTGAGTTCATAACACTTTAACACATAACATTAGCAATTATTATAATCAAACTAAAGCAATTAACTAGGAAATTATGTTATATTTGTTTTCTCCTAATAAGATTCAAACCTAAAGATGCTGCTGTCTGGTGCTTTCTCTACTCCTAACACTTTGTCTCATAGCAGTTTTTCTGTAAATATCAATGTAAAGGATAATCCATTTGGGAATGGAACAGTTATATAAATAACCACACAGACCTCATTTATACCTTTGATTTCTCATACTAAAGAAATGATATAGTATTTACACATCTGCATATGATATATGAAATAGAAAGAAAATGTTAAAAGGAAAAAGGTAAGGTGGTTAGGGAAAAATAAAGAAGGGAAAGAAAAAATCTGATTGTAAAAAAAAGTGAAAACAAGCTTAGGTATATATGAGGTTAGAGGTGGTAGGGATGGCAGGGGAAAGAGAAAAAAAATGGAAATTGAGATATGTCATGTAGGGCTGGGGAGTTAGTTCAGTGGTTCTGGCATCTGTCTTACAAATGCAGTGTCCCAAGTTCAGTCCCTGGTAACCACATACCACAATCTGAGCGTAGCAGCTCACACCCATCAGCAATCAGTACAACACAATACAGTGCTAGCCATGGTGGCTCACATCTCCAAGCTCAGCACTCAGGAGGCAGGGGAAAGAGGATTGCTGTGAGTTTGAAACTTGTCTGGGCTACATAGTGAGCTCAGGGCCAGCCTGAACTGCAAAGAAAGACCCTGTCTCAAAAAAAAAAATTATATGCTATGTACAGGTACAAAATTTTAATGTTCAATGTGATCATAATGTATATGTACAATATACCAATAAACTCAATTAAAAATGTAACCATGCAGAACAGTTTGTGCTACATTAGGATATCGCTAGTGTTATTAAATTGAATTTGAATTTCAAAGTATGAAACAAGAATAAATATTTTTACTTAAGTTATGTCCAGTCTACAAGTTAAGGTACTATCATAAACTTTATTAAACACATGATTTACTTATTCATATTTTTTATTTTGTAATTATAAACCATTAAAGTTGTAATTGATAAAAATGTTATTCTGTATTTTATATTGAAGTAGTTTGTATTCAAATGACTTAATGAAGTACAATTCTCAGCAGGTGTAGGAAATTACAGACTAAGAAGTTTCTGTAATAATTTGGGAAATGTAGTTTTCATATATTTTCACTATGCCTGGCTTATATTTTTAACTTCTATCTTCTGTCTTATTTACTTTCTCCTAGCTAAAACACGATACCTGAAACCCATAACTCTATGGAGGTAAAGTTTACTTGACCTCAAGGTCACAGACGCTGGTCAGCTGACTCCACGGCAGAAACAATGACCGGCCTGAGCAGAAGAAAGCTGTGCCTCTCAAGGGAGCCCAGAAATAGAGTCAGTGGTAAGGAGTTAGAGAGGACCTTTCAGGGTGACTGCTACTCTACACCTTCTAATGGTAAATTCAGCTTTAGTGCTCCCACTCCCCTTCCAAACACATGAAAGTTTGACGGCCAATTTAGGCCTAACTCATAAGGTCTCCTTCCAAAAAAATGAAGTAGAAGCTACTTCATATACTTTTGAACCACTATATCTTCACTAGGATATGAAACAGTTATATAACTCTTTCATTTATTTTCCCAACTTTTAAATCAAGATACAAGTCCTTTAAGCATGGCAATTATTCCCTAACCTGTGAAATTGCCTTCTACTTTTCCATAATCCATAATAGTATTGTTTCTTCAGGCAGATATCCTTAGCATTGATATAAATCAATTATGATGCTTTTCACTGTGATCCATCCTTTTAGAAATCTTTGCATATTCCAAGGACATGGACTTGTCCTCTCATAATTTGTTTAATAAAATACTTATTTATTTATTTTTAATTGAAATCTATATTTGTACATTACATATACACATTATGATTACATTCAACAATGAGAATTTGTACCAGTATATGATACAATTTAATTCTCATTTTTCCCATACACCTACCCACCCTAACCACCGCCCCCTATATACATAAGCTTTGTTTCCTTTCTTTTTTGTTATAATCTTGTTATTTTTCCCCTTGTTTTTTACCCCTACACCCCATTTCACTTTGAGTATTTTCTGTTTCACAATATATAACATAATATTCTAGAACCAATTTACATCTTCTTTTTCTCATACCAGAGAAAAGATACGATATTTACACATCTGTGATCTATTTATTTCACTTATGAGGATGTCCTCAAGGTACGTCCATTTAAGTATAAATTATTCAATCTTATCATTTGTATGGCAGAGTAATACTCCATTCTGTAGGAGAACCACAATTGTTTTTATCCAATCTCCAGTTGATGGACATTTGGGTTGTTTCCAAGAGTTCGCTATCACAAACCGAGCTGCTATAAACATGAGTGCACATATGTCACTGTCATATGAATCCTTTAATTCTTTTGTTTATAAACCTAGAAGAGGAATAGCAGGAACAAATGGCACCTGAATTGTAGGTTTTTTTTTTTTTTTTTTTTTTTTTTTTTTTTTTTTTTTGAGGAATCTCCAAACTGATCTCTACAGGGGTTGTACAAGACTATACTCCCACCAACAGTGGAAAAGGGTTCCTTCTTCTCTACAGCCTCATCAACATTTGTTGCTGACTAATTCTGAGAAAGCAGCCATTCTTTGTAGAGTGAGATGAAATCTTAATGTTGTTTTCATTTGCATCTCTCAAATGACTAGTGATGTTGAACATTTCTTCATAAGCTTCTTAACTGCTTCTCTTTCTTCCTCTGAAAAGTGTCTATTCATTTCAGATGCCCATTTTTGAATTGGGTCTTTAAATTTGGGTGGATTGATTTTTTAAACCCCTTTATATATTCTACATAGTATTCCTTTGTCTGAGAAATGGCTGGTAAAGATTCTTTTCCATATTGTTGGTTGCCTTTTCACTTTTCTGGTGGTTTCTTTTGCTGTGCAGAAACCTCTCAATAGGAAGAGATCCCAATGGTTGATTTCTTCTACCGGTTCTCATGCTGTAGAGGGTTTGTTCATGAAATCTTTCCCCAAACCAATGTCTTCAACAGTTTTACCTAACCTGTTTTGCAGCAGGTTTAGTGTTTCTGTTTTAATATTTAGGTCCCTAATCCACTTTGACTGTATTTTAGTACACAGTGAAAAAGCTAGGTCTACCTTTAAACTTTGGCAGGTTATAGTCTAGTTTTTCAAGCACCATTTGTTGGAGAGGCTATCCTTCCTCCACTGAGAGTAGTTGGCAACTTTAGTGTTCTGGAGTTGTTTCTGCATCCTCTAATCTACTCCACTGATCTTCGAGTTTGTTGCTTTGCCAGTACCATACAGTTTTTTTCACAGTGGTTTTGTAGTACAGTTTCAAGTTGAGGATCATAATATCCCCCATCATGTCCTTATTGCTTAGAATTGCTTTTGCTGTTCTATTGCTTTACTATCTTCATTTAAATTTAGAATTCACCTAAATTAATCTGTCTGTGTACTATAAAAAACAAAATATTTCTTTTTCCTGTGAATATAAAATTGTTCCAGAATCATTTTTGAAATATTTTTGAGAAGCTTTTAAAATATTAATATCTGCTGACAAAAGTTCATATTTTCCTTGCATTTTATTAATGCGTTGTTACCTCCGATATTTTGTATATATGTTAACATTGACAAATCAGCATTTTGATTCTCAAACAAAGAAAAGCTGGCTGGATTTAAAAACAGACTAAATCAAATCTCTTCAGAAAAAAAGTAATTTTTGAAATACTGAATCTTTTACTTTATAATCATGGTAGAGTCCTCCATTTTTTGAGAATACCTCAATCGCCATTGAAGAAAATCTCTGCATATTCTATTGTTTCCTAGATAGCTGGTATATGCTTGACTCAATAGCATAATTTTTCATTATTATTTTGTATTTTACGTAGAAATATGATCAATGTCTCAACATTTCTTCAACATAGTAAATATGTTTACTGATTATACTATAGATTTTTTTCTATCTAGGTAGAACATCTGAAAACATGCAAAAGTTTCATTTGTTGCTTTCTAATCTCTCTGTCCTTAGTTTGACTCACTGATTGAATAATTAATTTTGCCTTACATTACTTACTAAGATGTTTGTGACAGCATTTGCCTGAATTGAGATTAGAGGCCTTCTTTTTAATCTAGAGAAAAGGTTCTTTTATTAATAATAAGTATGTTTGAGATTTTCATAGAACCCTAAGAAAATCAAGGAAATTACTCCCTTCACATAGTTTATTAAAATTTTTTTTACAAATGTGTTCAATTTTATAAGTGCTTTTTCAGTGTTTGTGAAGATGATAATGTGATATTTTTCTCCTCCACTAGGTGGAGAATTAATTACACAAACTAATTTTTGAAGGGTGAATCACCTTTACCTGCTTTGAATGAGTACCACTCGGTCAGCCTATGTGATGTGGTGCTATATATCATTGGATTTAATTTGCTAGTAATTTGTTAGAATTTCATCGATATTGTTGACATGATTATCCTTCCATCTTTCTTTCTGGTAAAGTTATTTGACTACTGTATAGAAGCTTTGATAACCTTACAGAAGAGATAAGAAGCACTCTTTACACCATTTAACCACCTCTGTGTCCTCAGAAGGGTTCATAAACGGTGTGTCATTTCTTATTTCAAGGTTTTAAATAATTCATTGAGCATTCCAGACTTCATTCAATGATTCAAGTAATGAGACCATAAAGCAATGAAACAAATTACTATTTGTTCAGTTGAACCTATTTAAAATGCTAACAAAATTTACTGTGAGAAATTTAAAACACTTTAATAAAACAACACCCCCCAGTGGGTAAACTACCAAAAAATAGCTCAGTTTATTGCCTGTCCTCTCCTTGGCCCAAGTCTCTTCCTGTTGTTTTTAGTGATTCTAAGATTTGTTGCCTTCTTCCCTTTAGTCACTTTTCTGTCACATGTGGAATCTTCTTTACAGGAAAAATAGTGGCACTCTTCTCTTTTCACAAGTCTTTAAGGAAAGCTCCTTCTTCTTACTCAGTACTATAAAGTTTTCTATCTCAGCATGACTCCCACCAAGCGGGATTTAAGAATCCCCATGTAACATAGCTTCCGCATGCTAAGTTGTGATTTGAGTGGCTTTCTAGGGCTCTTTCCAGATCATAACACTGGAAACTGCTCCATATAGCATCACTTTGTATTCTTCCTTAATCTTATACCCACTTCCAAAACAATCCTTGGCAAAGCAGAAGGAAAATGTGGATAATTTACTAGATCATTCTCTTCCAAGAATCTTATCTGTATCCTTACTATACTCTCTAAGCATCTATGCCACCCATACTCTCCCCATGATTGTGCCCCCATCATCTCTACAACTCATCTTCAACCATCTTTTTCATCAACCTATGACAATAAGCCAAATTGTATTAATACTCTTGAAAATTCCAACCCTTTTGTATTAAATAATTAATTGTAGAGTTTTTCCCAATCAGAACTTAGTCATGAAATTTATGAAGGATTGGTTCAGGGATGTAGTTCAGTGCTTCTGGCATCTGTTTTGTTAGTATAAGGTCTTGAGTTCAATCACTGGTACAAAAAAAGGGGGGAAAAAAGGAATGAAACTTATGAGGATTTAAATACTGTTTCTTTCAATGTTTCTCCACTTGCCATCACTGTAACCACCATCGCTATAGCCTGACTAAGCCTGTGTCAGATTTAACCACTATTTCCCAGCATCCTAAGACAAATCTAGATTCATGCTCTTGGCTGCTTTTGCTTCTCCGGCAACCTACTGCCAAAATTGCTGGGAAAGTAACACCATCTATTTAGCAAGACTCTTTCAAAGTAGGAACACAGAAAATTAAAACAAGGTAGCCTTCACATCAATCTAAAAGATGATGTATTTATTTGAAGTACTCTTACCTTTTCGTAACCTGTGCTTTATCATGCATATTGTTTTCTGCCTTTCTGATTTTCTAAATGTCTTCACCAATACACAGAAAAATCAGTTGAATCAAAAGTCTTTGCTTTTATGATTTGTTATTATTGTCAACTTTTAACAATATAGTTTATGTTAGAAAACCATGACTTCATCATTAAATATTTGGTTTATAAAAATCAGATTTTAAAATAGTCTTTGCTTTGCCTGAGCAAATAGGTAACCTGGTACTATTTCACAGCAAAAATAATTCTAAAGTCAGAAGAATGGCTGATCCTTGGGTAAATTAATCAAGAAAAATAATGGGAGAGTTTACTTTGCAGAATGTCATTGAGTCCATAAGAAAGAAACAAAACCACTGAAAACAATTCTGAGTGGCAAAACCTTTAACTTCTAAGTAAAATGTTAGCATATTCATTTGCTTTCTATGTCTCTCTTGATACTAACCACAGTACTTATGATAGTCTGAATGTTGATTGTAATAAAAAAGTTATTTATTTTAGTGCACAGCATCTCTGAGAATGAACTCAAATAATTTGTGTTACCAGCAAGTGATGGAAAAACTAACTAGAAAAATATTTCAACTAGATTATCTTCCTACACAATCTATAATTTTATGCAGTAGCTACAGAGACTACAAGAAAATATAACAAGTTCAGTAATTTTGTTTAAAGTGATAATGCAGCAAATGACTATATAGCATCTTTGATAGAAAGCTATTTTATTCTGTCCAGTTTCAACAAATTCATTAATCTCTTAGCTGTATTATTTCCATTCTCATTACAACCCCATTCAATATTTTAAAGTTCTGAATAACTGTGCCAAGTTACTAGCTTCTGAACCAAATAAAGAGTACAATGAGAAATAATAAAGAAGATAGGCCCTCTGAAGATCTGAATGTTGGGAAGAGAATTATGCTGTATGTATATGTGTGTATAATGTGTGTACAAGCTCAAGCCAGCATAAATATTAGAGCTCATCTCTCTAAGAGCAAAACACCTGCATGACTTAACACTAGTTGAATTTTTAGATCCCATGAGTTACAAGTTGGCTCGTGTTCATTTTTAGCATCCATCTATATGAATGCAAAGCATTATTTTGGACTTTATGTGACAAAGAGAAATATTTTTTTAAATTACATTTATTGGTGCATTGTGAATACACATCACAATCACATTCAACATTAAGAGTTTGTACTAGAATATGACATGACTTGATTCTCATTTTTTCTCTTTCCCCCCTTCCCTCCATCCCTCCACCCCCTATATACACAGTTTTTGTTTTCTTTTTTCTTTATTATTACCACATTCATTTTCCCCTCGTTATTTATCCTTACACTCTTTCCTTTTAAATATTTTCTACTTCACAATATCAACTATACATACTACAACTCATTTACAACTTAATTTTCTCATATCAGAGAAAATAAACAATATTTACACATCTTTGACCTGTTTATTTCGCTTATGAGTACATCCTAAAGGATGTACCTTGAGGACAAAGAGAAATATTAATCCCTTCGTTCACCTACTGTCATTTACCTTCTAGAATAAGCTGTCTACCAATAAGAATCTCTTAGTTGTTGTGTACCAATGACTGACATTCTTTTCAATCCTGGCTGTATCATTTGCAAACATTACTTTAAAGTTTGTCAATAAGAATAAAGATGACTTTCTTACTGTAGTTTATATGCCCTCTTTGTGTGGTATAATTGTTTTATTTCTGTAGATTGGAATATTCTCTTATTCTGGTGTCACATTTTCTCATTAACATTGAACTATACTATGGAATAGTTGCAATATACCAAATTCTAGAAAAATGTTTGATTCCATTTATAACATTTTTATATAAGCCAGACATCTGTAATCATTCATATGCATTTAAGGTCAATGAATAACAGAGACATCGTGTATCTTCATATAAATATGCTTCAGATGTTATACAGCACCTTTGTCAGAAAAGGCAAAAAAAGAAGTTAGAACTGAAGTACATAAAATTGTAGCATTAGATGAAATTTCACAGATAAAATGGATAAGCTGGTAGTTTAAAAATGCTGCTCTAGAATAATAAAGTAAATTTTCTTTAGTAAACTATAGGTATCTTACTATCCTTAAGAGTTTTTCTTTGAGATTATGCACCAAACAGCATTGTTTAAATTAAATAAAAGGAAATATAATTTTATTAATTATAGAATACATTTGGAAATTGAAAGGCAGGAATTCAGTTTGGAAAATGAGTGTTCCAGTGAGCTACCAGAATTGTTGTGTTTACATAAAAAGGGGGGAAATAAAGAAGAGTTCTTGAAAAAAGTGGTTCAATATTTTTTGAAGATGAGGAAGAATTACAGAAATCTAGTAGTCGAAAGTGGTAGAAATCATGGTAGTTAGTAGTTTTCAAGTCCACTGAAATATTCCTATGAGGGACATTTCATTGTTGCAAAAAAAAAAAAAAAAAAAAAAGACAACAGAGATAGGATTAGTCCACAAATTTCTTGCCCAGCAAGAGAAAGTAAATGAGAGTGAAAAGGAAGTCTAAAATATAAGAGAAAAATATTTGTAAACCATAGATTTAATGAGAATTTTATGTTCAAAGTAGATAAGCAACTCATGTGTCAATATAAAAACCACCCAAATTGAAAAGTGAAAAAATCTTAAACAGAGGTTCCTCCAAAGAAGATATACAAAAGTTCAATAAATATCTGAAAATATATTAAATTTTAGAATTCATGAGGGAATTTCAAACCACAATGACAGTAATTTGTATCATCACATCTGAAATGACTGCTATTGTGAATTATTAAGGAAAAAGGATAAAATTATATTGGTAAGTTTGTGGAAAAAGAAAATGATTGCCAAGTGTTGGTATTCATGTGAGTAGTGCATCAACTGTGGAAATTAGCATAAAGCTTCCTCAGAAACTTAAAATTAGAATTCTTATGTAATCCTGAAATCTCAATTCTAGTTCTTTACTCAAAAGAATCACAATTGGAACTAGGAAGGAATATTAACACTCAGAGGTTCATTGCAGCATATCCAGTATGGAGAGTTGTGGAAGTAATTTAAACTGCATTGATGGACTGTTGAATAAAAATGTATAGACCAAAAAAAAAAAGGAAACAGAGCTTGTGTGTACAGGGGCAGGGATTGTAGGGTGGCAAGAGGAATGGGAGGGAAAGAGAATCAAGATATATTATGTACAGGTACAAGTTCTCAATATGATCATATTGTATATACAAAATGTACCAATTAAATCAGTTAAAAATGTATAGACACAAAGAAGAATATTTAACTAACATAGACAGGCAAATAATTCTTAGACAAAATAGTAAGTACATAGCATGAGATGTAATTCATTAATACAAATATATCAAAATACATATTTTCATAAATCATGACTTCAACAAAAGGAAAATAGAAACAAATAGGAAAAAAAGTTTGTAAGACATGACTTACATAAGGTTTATTTACAAAGTGTTTGAATTCTTCAATTCATCTGTCAAAGGACATGTAATTCTAACAAAATATATACAATAATGTATACATAATTCACTGAGGACAATATGTAAATGGCACTAAATATATAGAAATATGTATAAAGATATTAGCCATGTGGGAATGGCAAGTTTAAATGGCAATACACCAATAACGAGGTGGCTGCAATTTTGTAAAAATAGACAATAACAAGTACTGAAAGTGTTGTGAAATGATTATGAACTTTATACAATATTGTTTGGTTTGTGAAATGAAGGTGATATTCTGGTAAAATCTGCTAACCTCTCAAGAAATTAAATGTATCACCCACTAATTCTACATCTAAGTGTTTACACACAAGAGAAATAAAAATAATTGACTCCATAAATGTGTAAACTTGAATATTCTTAGATACTTACTTCTGCAAAGAAATAGAGAAAAGCAAAACGCCCTTTAACTTGATGAATATTGAAGCAGTTATAGTATATCCATTCAATGAAACACCACTTAACTGTTAATATGACAAGTTAAACTACCAGTGTATGTAGTGGTATGAATGAGACTCAAAACTATACAAAAGAGGGCTGGGGATATAGCTCAGTGGTTCCGGCGCCTTTCAAGTGCAAGGGCCTGGGTTCAATCCTGGATAATCATATACAATACTGGGTGTGGACACCCAGCAGCAACCAGTGCCACATACCACAGTGCCAGGTGTGGTGGCTCATGCCTGTAATCCCAGCACTCAGGAGGCAGAGGCAGGAGGATTGCTGTGATGTGAGTTTGAGGCTGAGCTCAGCGCCAGCCTGAACCACAAAGTGAGACCTTGTCTCAAAAAACCTTAAACAAACAAACAAACAAACAAACAAAAACTATACAAAAGAAGCTAGTAAAAAAGATGCAATACAGTATCATCCCAGTCATTAGAATTTCTGTAATACTGATAGAAACAGATTCTGAAGCCAGAATAGTCATTAACTATAAAGAGAATATGAAACATCTCTTTATTCCTGTTTTGGTCATGTTTATAAATAATTTTAAGTCAAAAATATATACAGCAATGTCTAATTAATGAGTTGCTTATAGAATGGGAACCTTTTAGTTTTCTAAATGTATTTTTCACAATAAATTAACTTGGTAGTTTGAAACATCAAAAATGTTCTCTCACACTATATCATAGATCATAAGCCTCAAAACAAAGATGAATTGTTGTGGTCTCATTGACTGAGTTGTTGTTGTCTCACTGATTATGCCAAAGCAGGGTAGGCTGTAAAGAGTGAAATCTATGACTGGCTTATTTTAAATGAGTCTGACCAAAACATGTGACATATAACACAGCTGAGGTCAGAATGATTCTTATCCAAATTCCATTCCCAACTAACCCCAGAATGCTTTGTCTCTTATTTTACAAATCTTACCTTCATCAGCAATATGTCCCTAGCAACCATACATACCCCTTTCACCCCAAGCTAGCAATGACTGTGCCACTAAGAAATAGCAATGGTTCTGGCTGTTCAAGGCCTTTGCTTACTCAAGCTCTGACCATCCCCTTTCCCTATCTGTCTCTCCTTGATTCTGTCTCTATATCTTTCTTCTCAATTTAATACCATAACATTGAATAGGAGATTGAGAGATCCTCTGCGGGGGGGTCTCTAAAAGGTGATGATACTTCTGGAGAATTTTTAAGAATAACTTCTTTCATGCTTCTCTGCTAGTGTCTGGTGGAGGCCAGGGTTCTTGATATTTCTTGACTTCTATTATCTCACTCTCATTTTTGTTTCCAATTTATATTTCTTCTCTGCGTTCTCTACTGTTTTCTTTTGAGAATATTTATTATCTGACTCAAGGCCCACTCTAATTCAGGATCACTTTTCTTCAAGTCCTTAATTACATTTATGAAGACTGTTTCAAGTAGGACCATGTTTTCAGATTATGAGTAGACATAAAATGACTATCATTATGAAATATATAAGACTAGGGGGCTTACCCAGAGACATTCTAGTACAGGTCTTGAGAGTGGCAATATATTTCACAGTGTAAACATGATGGATTCTGAGGGTTCTTTTCCTGGATATTAAAGCTGATCCCTTTTTTGTGTTCTCACATGACATACAAAGAATTTTCTTTCTATGGTGATCCCCATTCTGTGGAGCTGTGGTTCAACGTTTGTGAATTTATTTAAATTTAATTACTTCACTAAAAGGCCTATCTTTAGCACAGTCCGGTCAGAAGTTAGGGGTTCAATATATTAACATGAGGGAAGATGTAATTTTTTTTCAGACTTAAGGGCAAAATTCAGCCTACTACAATATTCCCCCCTCCCCATTCCTCACTGTCACAGCCACAGTATAGGCAATTATGCATCAAAAAAGGAACAGAATAGCAACAATGAAGTAAGTGACACTTCATAATTTTCTTTCTTTTAAATTGATTTTGTTGCTAATTCTCATTTTTCCCCATTCTCCTTCCCTCCAACAATGCCCTGCTCTCTATATACATAAGCTTTGTTTCTTTTATTACCATAGATTTTTTTCTTTTCCTTTTCTTACTCCTACCCCCCCTTTCCATTCGAATATTTTCTTACTGTTTTGCAATACCTATCATATATTTTAGAACACATTTACTCCTTCAGTTCCTTATAACAAAGAATCATAATTTTCTTTCTATATCACATTCTTGGCATGTTTTCAGACAAAGACAATCATAATTAAGTGGAAATTATGAAGACGGTATGGTAGCTTTGGGTATCATTTTTATTTTGTTTTACTTTAATATCTGATAAATTCTATCTATTTTTCAAACTTACAGTAGTCATATAGACTTATCCTTCTGAAATATCATAACCTTATTCTGTGGTGGTCCTATGTATGAAAGTAGAGGTCAGTGAATTAGTTAATATAGTACTTTTCACTATTTTTTACCTTTAGAAGATAATTAACTTTAATAAATATGAACCATACATGTCAAAATATTTTTGTTCAAATATGTGTAATTTTTTTCTTCTAGGAAGTACCATTGTCTGAGATTTTCTGAAGCAAACAGGTAATATGTAAACTGTTCTATGTTTTACTGTTTTTAAATGAATCCCTAATCAATAGATGTGGTTATTTTGGCTTAGTCAATAATTTATTGATAAGATATCTATCTTCAAACTTACAGGAAGTTATTCTTTTACAAATGTTTTATTTGGCTCTTGAGTATATAAATGTATACCCATCAACCTTATATGTATTATGCTTCCAAAGCTTTATTCTAGCAAAACCCAAGAATAAAGATAATGATATTAAATTCTTCCTTAAGAATATATATATATATATATATAGAATATATATATATATACCTGGATATCTGTGATATTTTTTCTTATGGTGTACAAGGCAGTATCCTTTGCTTGAGGTGAAAGCTTTGTAAGTATTTGAATTCAACATGAAGTTAAAGCTAGACATTTTCACAAAATCATAAGTACAATGCGAAGGCAGACTGAGAAGGAGCTGTCTGCTGAATATGTTCTCTGCACAGCTCTTCAGAGTTGTCTGTACACAGAAATCTTCTCACCCCATCTGTTCTTCCTGCCTGAGTGACAGATCTGCACCTGCCAGAACTCCATTCACCAGCAAGTGGAAGAAAATGTCCATGTGCACATGGACATCTGATCTCTGGCTCATTATCCCTGTAAGATGTGTACTAAAAAATGAATATACTAAGACAGAAAATAACTAAAACAGAGAAATGTTTCAATTTAATAGATATGAAGAAAAAAGATAAAATAATCTATATATTCCTCTGAGATAAGCTGAAATGAAGTCTCTCTTCCACCAAATATTTGGTGTCATGGAGCCATTCTGTAGCATTATCATATTAACTGTGATACTGAATGGAAACACATTCATGCATTCCATTTGCTCTTGTAACGCTTGATAAATTAGTTTCAATGAAGGTTTTGTAGGAGTTACAGCAGAGTAACAGCAGCGTGCTAGTGAAAATGATTACATAATTTCAGTTCACTCCATAGCCTGGGGTGAACTATTTCTTCTAAGAATTTCAATTACTTTGTCTAAAACAAAACAAGATTTTATTTCTCTGTATGTCAAATGTACCATTGAGAATATTTTTACAAGATAATTCCATGTACTTTAACTGTGTTGTATGGGTTTCAAGTACTAATAAATTATGAAGCATTAAATGTATAAAATGAAAACATAGTAAATTTATTTGGATAATTCAGTTTAAGATTTTGGAACAGACACTTGACTACACCTTTGTATTCCCTACAGAAATTGGCTGAAAGCCTTCACGAGAGTGGGATGAATAGATTTTTGTTAATTGAATAGATTTTATAGTCTCCAGAAAAGAGAGACCTTATTTTAGATTTGAGATTGAAAGAAAGATCTCACACCAAAGACCAGAATGATAAGTACAGCTAAACTGTAGCAGGTTCACAACAGGAATCATTATGTCACTAAATTTAGGATGTCCCTATAGATGGTGCCCAGTTCCATCTGTGCACCCCCATGCATAGAAGTTTATGATGTCCTTGTCAACTGTAGGAGACAGCTGCTATAGAGTCCATTTGACTGTGTCCAGCACAGTTGTGAAAAAGACAAAATTCCCTCTTTTCTCCATCCATTTCTCCTTCTATATCTTTTCATTCTAAAAGTAAACGCAGAGGGAAATTGATATTGGAAAGAAGAGAAACTACAGTATAAAGATATATTAAAAACCTGTATTCTAAAGCAATTTAATGATGCACATTCTCCAGCACACCTCTTTGGAGCTCATGGTATAGCTTAAAAGACATGACTTGTTTTAAAACATATTTTCTATTATAATTAATTTATGATTTATGATAGGTATTATTTTAATCTGTGAATTCACTTATTTTATTTCACACATGATAAGCAACATACACTAACAGTCCTTAAAGAATGAATAGATCTACAGATGTATGGAATACTCAAAAATTTCTGCCACTAATGTGAAGAGGATTAAATTTTTTAAAAAGTAAAAAGAAGAAAGTTTCAATATTTTCTTTCTATTTTATGAAATACTTCCTGGCAAAGAGGCAGGAAGCATTTATTAAGGGTTTTAGAAATGAAATATTTTTAAGTCAATTCTTTTGGTATGATAGCAATTTGCAGTGTATGTGTACATATAAGCATAACACACATTGCACACACATATATATGTATACACAAGCTGATAATTTTATTATTTTTCAAATTATTAAACTTATAATTAAAATAGTTATTTCAAATATGTCACATATCTCTTTATATGTGATATGAGTATTTTAGAGCACATAGAATTACTTGTTTACGTTTTATACATTTAGAGAAAATGGCTGAACAGAAAGTCTGTCACAGAGAGAAATGAAACAGTAGTATAAACTTTTCAGAGAATTATCAGATGGTGACATCTAGTGGCTCTCAAATTCTACCATTCTGAAGGACATTTAACAGTACTGTATTCTGCCCATGTATTTGCCACATGCTTGGTAGATGGATATATTTCATTTATATGCCTATTATGGTAACGTACGTAGAACAGCTGATATATGTAGAATGAATGACATCGGTGAAACTCCCATGAGCACTTTAACTCCACACACTACAAAAAACTGAAGAAAGCTTCCACTTGTTTCTTTTTTTCTCCTTTTTTTCTTCTCATATGTAAGCTAATGTACTTATAAGTAGCTTTGCCACATTCTGCATATTACTGTTTCTTTAGTCTGAAATAAACTTCTTGTGTATTAAATTCTTCTAATATTTAAAGTATTTTCTTAAATTTTCCATCTTCACCACATTTTACCATACTGGTTGAAATTACAAGTGCAAAAGTGTAGTAGAAGGGCTGGAGAGCTAGCTCAGTGGTTCCGGCGCCTGTCTTGCAAGCACAAGGACTCGATTCAATTCCCCGGTAACCACATACAATACTGGGTGCGGAGACACGCCCAGCAGCAACCAGTACCACATATCACAGTGCTGGGCATGGTGGCTCACGCCTGTAATTCCAGCACTCGGGAGGCAGAGGCAGGAGGATTGCTGTGATGTGAGTTTGAGGCTGAGCTCAGGGCCAGCCTGAACTACAAAGCGAGACCCTGTCTCAAAAAAACCTAAAAAAAAAAAAAAAAAAAGTGTAATACAAAAATAGTGCTCATTCATTTTTTTTAAATGTATATGACTTTTTCTATCATATTATATTGTTTGGATTTATAGAAATTTATATTAAGTACATAGATATTCCGTATAATGTATATTAGTTCAATTAAATTCTTTTCTTTCTTTTCCTTTCCCTTTTCCCTCCTTCCCTCTGTTTTCCTCCATTCTTTCTTTCTTTTTTCCTGCCTCTCCTTCTCCCTTTTTTCTTTTCTTTAGTCCTCTACATCTTATAATTATAGTACAACGATACTATCTTTACACTCCTGCATAACTTTTCACAATTTTTCACTGATGAATACGCATAATAAAAAAATTACCTGAAGCACATTACATACAATACTTTCTTGGTTTTTCCCCTCTCAATTATAATTTTTCTTCTTAAATTTGAA
This sequence comes from Petromus typicus, assembly GCA_004026965.1. Lineage (NCBI taxonomy): Eukaryota > Metazoa > Chordata > Mammalia > Rodentia > Petromuridae > Petromus > Petromus typicus. The sequence continues at coordinate 64,169 of PVIR01005767.1, forward strand.
CTTTTTCCAAATTCATCAATTTAATGAGCTTGGAAAAATGAAGTATGGACTTATTTCTTTTTGGGACTAACATTCATTTTTCCAGGCAGCTGCTTAGAGAGCAGTTCTATACCATGAAAAAAAGCAAATTTATTCATAAGTTTTGTCAAGCTGTTACAAAAGCAAAGATGTTGGAGCAGGGGATGGGACAAGTATAAACATATTAGCTCCTATAGATAATAAAACATTTCCATCTCAGTTTACCCCACACGAAACTGTAAGAGCTGATGTCTAGGCATGCTTTGAAATTTGCAGTGAGCTTTAAATCTCTACCAGAAGGCTCCTGTAGGAGGAAAGTGTGGAACTCCTCCAAGTAGCAGGCACTTCTTCTTCCTGCTTCTCTGTCTTACTCTTTCACCTTTGCAAACACAATTGGTTCCTACACTTGAAGTTGACTTTGGGATGACTTTTCAACTGACATCGAATTTGATTTTTCACTTTTGAAATCTTAGCATTTTGAGTAAACTGAAATGGAGTCTTCTAAAATCCTTTTAGGCAAAATTCATCAAAAGTTTTGGGAAACTATTTGAATTTATTTTTACTAGAACTTTAATAGGTTTCACCAACTTTGTATCACTATTAATGAGACAATCACTGCCATCTTTCATTAGTTTTTAGACCACAAAATTTCCCAAATAGTCAAAACAGTGGAGAAAGAAAAATGAAGCTGAAGAACACATATTTCCTGATTTCAATGTGTACTGTGAAACTATACTAATCCAAACAGTATGGTGTTCCCAAAAACATACCTTAAAACTGCATAGAGTGCTTGAAACTAAAGATAAATTTCAAAAGTAAAGATAAATCTCAGAAATAAAGATAAATAAAGATTACAAATCTGCCAAACAGATTTTAAGAAGGGCATTTACATACACAAAGGAAAAAGCAAAGCACCTTTGTGGGGCACCACCCCATTGATCATGCTAAAAGTAGGCTGTAGCAGTGTAGGATATGAAGAGTTAACTCTGCAGTCAACTTATTTTAAGAAGTGAGTCTAATTAAAGATGAACAGATCACAAACAGATGAGGTCAGAGTAACATTTACCCAAAGTCCATTCCCAGCTTAACACCAGAATGCTTTGTTAACTTCTTTTACAAGTCTTTCCCACATCACCAACATATCTATTCCTAGTGACTACACTTAACCCCTTCATGTAGCCCCATTGCCCCATGTAACAGTGACTGTGTCACCAATGAATGTCAATGGTTCTGGCTGTTCAGTGTCTTTGCTTGCTTAAATTTTTAATTGCTTCCATAGCACTGGCCACCCTGGATCGCTATTCCTCTTTTCAATTATGTCTTTGAGGTGTTTTTTTTTTTTTTTCCTGCCTTAGCTCCAAGTAGAACAAAACTTGCCATGGGGATTTCTGGAACACCTTCAGTGAAAAATGTAGAATAATGAATCTTTATGTTACATCCTCTCAAGAACTCAAATCCATTAAGAACATAAAACTGTGATTATAAAAAGTCTTTAAAAAGATATAAAGAAAATCATTTCAATAGTTTTGAATATCACACCAAAATCTCAAAACACAAAAGCAAAAATAAATAAATAGGGTTACATTAATCTAAACCTCTTCTGCATAACAAAGGAAACAATAGAGTGAAAACTCCATCTATAAAAAGAGACAGTAAAAATGTAAATAATTTATATGTTCTCACTAATAGTGAACATATTAGGAAGTCATATACCCTAATGACAAGTGTTAAAGTAATTTAAAAATGGGCAAAGAATTTGAATGACATTTCTTCAATGAAGTCAAAAATAGCTTTAGGTTTCCCTGTATATTTTTTAGTATATTTAAAAATTGCTATTCTGAGAATTTGTAGAGCCTTGAAAACATAGAATTAATGCTAAAAACTTGTTATTTTGTAAAATTTTTCATCTATAATAAAATATACATTAGACAGTGATTTTTAAAGAGATGTAGGTGATACTCTCTTCTGCAGAAAAAAATTTTTGGTGCAGGAAGAGATGGAGTGTCTGAAACCTGTCCTTGACAAATTACCACAGGTATCTGTTACCTGGGACATTTTGGTTGTCTGTGAGGACAGACTTAGGGGGCTGTGGTCTTCACCCACCACTCTCATGTGATGTAAACCAGCCCTTGTCCTCTCAAAAACCCAATCCCCTATTGCTTTATTTAGTTCTATTTAAATTTTAACTACCTTGCTCTTCTTTGTATCTCATATTGTTTATATGATTCCTATTTTTAGACATAGAATAAAGTTAGTTTTCCTCTTATTCGTATATTGTTAGTCAATTTAATTGTCCTAAACTATCAAAACTTCAGAGATTTGAAACTTTCTTATATTTCTGCCAGTCCTTACAAGGCTGACAATAACTTCTCCCTTCACAAACTATGCAAGGATCCTGGGCCCTGGTTAAGGCGGAATAGGTAAGAATTCTTAGCCTGTGCCTCTTTTTTTGGTCTCTGTCTATGAAATCAGGTAACTGACAGACATATACCTTTTTCTTTTTTCTTTCTTTAGTTGTTTTTGAAGAAAGAACATGTAAATGTGAACTAGTTCTTTTAGTAACAGTGATTTTAAAGTATACTTCTTTCAAAATTGTGACTCCCCTAGATTTGATCTTTTTAATGTTATGTAAGGCATAATAGGGAAAATCATAACACTATTTTTACAACCTTCTATATTTGAACTGTTTGATCTTGTAACTTGAAATTTTAATCTCTGGTCTCTGTCACTGTGGAAGTTATAAGTAGGCAGAGTTATGCTGAGTGGCCAGCCAGCTGGACAAGAGTCCAAAATGTATGTTAATAGAATTGTGCTATCCTCTCATGGGTGTTTCTTTGGTAATCCTTCCTTCCTGTTTTTTTCTAGCCTTTCTTTGGAAAGTAAACATGTTGGGGAATCAGAGAATGCATTTTCCTTGTCCACTCCAGAGAATGTATATGGTCTTTTGGATATTTGTTTGGTGCCCAAACATTAGCCCTTGATATTTTCATGAATTTTCTCATTTAAATTACAATTTGAATAAATACATCACAACACAATTATTGACCTTCATGTTCAGTATGAAATGATGATGGGTCCTTTGAATCTGAAATGTTATACACTTGAAAAACAATATTTTTAGAAAAAAAATTTGATAGTTAAAATTAAAAGAAGAATACAAAATTAGTTTCTATAAGTAATTCATTGAAAGATATCTTTCAAGGAAAAATACCAACAGTAAAATCTTATATTTTAAAAATATTCCAGTACCTCTATAAAAATCTCACTTAACTGAATCCCTATTAGCTATGTTCTCCTTTCTGTCTGGTTCTTTCTTATTCGTGTAATTTTTACTGATAATTTAAATAACTCTTTTTTATAAAACTTTAGATCTCTTTCAATTGGCTTATCTGGGATTTTATATTTTCATTTGCTTATGTTTCCTCAGCTCTTTTTAAATATTTTCATCCTTCATATTTTCCTTTAACTCCTCACATTCTCCATTTGATGATCAATGGCTGGAATTACTGAGAGATGTCAAGGGAGCATGGAAAAGGCTTGAGAGGCTTTGACAAACTCGAATCTGCCAATCCTTATTAGAATTCCAGCAAAACACATTCTTAAAGGGGCATAATATCAATGAATTCTTACTGCACTTTAGGCAAATAATAAGGGCAAATTTAGTGAGACTAAACAACTGTCTTCACAAAGAATTGAACTTACTATAATTATATTTGGTAAAATCAAGAGGGCTGAATAGAGAAAAATATGCTTCAGAATAAGGCCATAGTGCACTTATTGTTAGAGCCTAGTCTGGATCATAGTTCTTTGTTTGCTTGTTTTCTGCTTGTCTGTCTGTCTGTTTGTTCATTTAAACATAGAGTCTTAAATGTTTCCCCAACTGGTCTTCAACTCAGGCTCATGTGATCTTTCTACCTCACCTCCCAAGCTGCTGGGACAACAGGCTTTTGCCACAACTCCCTATTGAGATTTTTCTTAAATATATTTACAATCAGATCCTGAATTTCATTTTGGCTGCAACTATTCAAAATAATATTCACAAATTTTATCCTAAATTTTCCATTTTGGTCACTGAAATTAACGTTTTCCTGAAGCTGATTTTAGTTGACTTGATATAGTCAGGACAAATCAACACTAAATATATTCTAGGTCCAGGAAGAATATTTACTAATGATGCCTGAGGTTTCATAATTAACATTTTATATCTGTATAATTAATCTTCAATAACAAGAAGATCTGGTACATTGCTCTACTCCTTCCTCCAAATAACTGAAGGAACATGTAAAACTTGCTCAACTACTATCTTCTAACTTTTGACATTGAGGGCATTCAACTATATATTTAATATAATACATTCTATTTGTGCAAAATCTATTTACATTAACAGTTTTCACACTATAATCTGAGGACCTCCAAAATATTCACTGGAGACTTTTAGAAGCCTTCAAAGTCAAAATAATTTTCACAAAAACATTACTGCACTATTTACCTTTAAAAATTTCTATTTTACTCAGTTTTTCAGATATAGGTTGTGTCATATCAACACAGATTGACTGAAGAAACAAATTTGTCTTTGGCTTCTTCCACTGAGCCAGATATTAACAAAATGTATAAAAATGAAACATGCAACTGTAGTCTTCTTGTCACTCTTCTAATGAAGAAAATGAATTTTTCATAGAAATTTCACTCACATTAACCTGCCACAATGTGGTGTTACTATTTTAAATGAGTAATCTTAACAAAATTTTTAGCTTTCATTTCTAATATACTATCAGTAGACAATTTAAATGTTCTCTGCTATCAATAGTTTTAATAGTACACTGTATTTTCAAGACCAAAAATATTCGAGTACTTATGACTTACTCCCTGATAGGGAAGAGCTTATCATTCCCTTAAACATGACCTTTGCTGAAGAAATGAAGGGATTGATATTCTGAGGCTAAAATCTGAGGATAATGAGACTGAGAAATGGTAAAGCTGAAAAAAATTCTAAGACAAATGATTAATGATTTTAACACAGAGAGGCAGATGACAGTGACTTATTTGGTCATGAAACATAAAGCCAAAGTTGCCATCCTTAATATGTAAATCAAGAGTGTTAAATGTGGAAAATCACAGGCCCAGAAATGTAGTCATTTCACAATGAGACAATCATCTGCCCCATGGTATTTTAACAACTAGTCTATTCATAAGGTTATCTGCATACAGTTAAGAGTAATGGCTTATAGGGCCGGGAGTTAGCTCAGTAATTCCAGGACCTGTCTTGCACGCGCAAGTGCCTGGGGTCTGATTCCCCAGCAACCACATACAATACTGGGCATGGAGACTAACACCCAGCAGCAACCAGAACCACATACCACAGTGCTGGGCGTGGTGGCTCACGCCTGTAATCCTAGCACTCGGGAGGCAGAGGCAGGAGGATTGTTGTGATGTGAGTTTGAGGCTGAGTTCAGGGCCAGCCTGAACTTCAAAATGAGACCCTGTCTTAAAAAAAAAAAAAAAAAAAAAAAAAGTAATGGCTTATAAATATATTTCTATCAATTGTGAAAGAATTTTACCATGAAGTTATATATTTTTTTTAAATTATCTTTATTGGTACATTAAATATACACATCATGATTGCACTCCATAATGGGGATTTGTACCAGTATAAGACACAACTTAATTCTCATTTTTTCCCATAGCCCCACCCACCCTACCACCCCCCCATATATATAAAATTTGTTTCCTTACTTTTTTGTTACAATCTCAACATTGTCCCCTTT